>VMBQ01000678.1:97214-199319 GCA_007657795.1 Dreissena rostriformis
AGTAGTAGTAGTAGTAGTAGTAGTAGTAGTAGTAGTAGTAGTAGTAGTAGTAGTAGTAGTAGTAGTAGTAGTAGTAGTAGTAGTAGTAGTAGTAGTAGTAGTAGTAGTACTAGCGGTCTTTCGTCAATTTTAGGCCGAATTGGCAGTATGTGATTGTGTTAATGGATTGTTTTAACGAGCTTGATATAGTTTATAGAACTGTGTGTGTAACTCTGTATATTATATATATATTGATTCAGTGCAAACTATTTTTATTGTATCAGCAAATTTGTAACGAATTGCAAGTTTTATGTTGTTTTTTTTATTTGAATATCGTCAACACAAATGTAGATATACGTTAACTGTATACATAGTCAGAACATCAGTCTAAAGAAATCCAGTCGTAACAAAAATATTGATAAATTTGTAGGAAAACAGGGAAATTTATCAGTGTTTCTTATGGCCAATTTGATTATCAATATTGTGACAAGACATTTTGACATTGTCCTACATTAAAATGTAAACATATTCACCTATGCCCTATCCTAAGCTTTAACGCTATAAAATCGCACACGCTAAAGAACGGCTGAGTAACGGACTACCGACATTTTCCTTCAAACTGATTGCGCGAACCAATTTAAGCAATAGTAGTTTTTGTGCTGTACAATGTGGAATATATAATGAAATATAATGTGATACTACTTTACAAACAACACTGAATAATAATATTTCGACGGAGTAGCAGTTTGTTTCAATTATTGCATATTTTAAAGACTGTGCATGGTTTAAATCTTTAATTGTATTGCTGAAATTGCTGGATTTATTTTTACGTTTTACTTAATGTTTTATACAAACTCGGGTTTTCAAGGATGCGTGTAAAGTACTCGAATTTGTATAAAAGAAACCATATAAAAGAAATCATATAGGACATGGGAACGGACCCTTGATCTTAATTACAAAAATTGAAATACTTCAATCATTACAATCGCAGTTTGACATGTAACATTATTTTAGTGTTTTCAATCCGTTGAATTTGTTGTTTCTTTCATACCTAAATTATGACGGGGTTTTCTACATTTCCCAAAATACATTGATCTAGCTCATGCTTAATCTATAAACAATCATCAATGAGTAATTTTATGACATGAATTACCAATCCAATTGCAGTTGCAAACTCAATTACTTTGAAGCATAATGTCAGGCAAAAATAAATGTAAAACAACATTAAACAAACAAAAACAACGATAATCCTTGGGATCTACATTAACATTTAACACGCATCATTTTGTTATTACATTTGACCTTTTTCCCACATATATGATGAAATACCTGACATTTAATTTATCGCTAGAGAGCTCTCGATTCCGTTTATAATATAAATAAAATGGAAAATAAACTACTGTTCCTGATAAACTTTGAATTTTGTTTAAATTTAATTTTCCCTTGCACTCACCATAAATTTATCACCTGTTATCCCCCGTTGTTAAGGAAACATCATATACAACCGAAACTAATGTATTGTTTAAAACGTAGTAATTTGTTTGCGTAGTTTATGAAATAACCCTGTTTTAATTAAGTATAACTAAGAGAAAGTTCACGTTTGTTGATATAATTTACTGATAAAAAGGCTCTCGCATAGCGAACTAAATGGGAGATATGCATGTCATTGGAGGGTCTTATAATACTTTAAAAAAATCTAACACGGAAAAAACTATATATAAAAAAACATCTCATTTGTCATAAAGGCTAGTTTGAACGTTATTTTATTGCTACGTCAGGTCTAAGTCTACATACTCAGCTACGGTTATTAAATAATTTGATTTATTTATTGTTCTTTTGCATAAATCTTGTTTCTTTATTTTCAAAATGTGGGTTATTTAAATCTAGAACATCATTGATATATCTACTGGTTTTGTTAAAGATTTGAATTAAAATTAGTTTCTTTTATTTAACCAAGCTAAGAATAAAATATATTTCATAGCAGAAAAAAAATCAACTTTACGTTTAGCCCAATAACTACCCATATGAACCCCTTTAAATTGTTAACATAAGAATCTTCATAATCACTATTGCTATAATTGATTATGTGTTTTCGTCCCTCATTCCGGCAGTGAGATACATTGAGTTTTATATGTATTACGCGAACAAATCTAATAATAAAACGACTCTTTAAAAGAGTTTCATTGTGTTTGGAAATATTTTACAGGGATGGTATCCTCAAGTTATTATTGTTAATTTTTAAAGGCCCTATAAAGGTGATAAATCCAATTATTATGCATATAACTGGTCTATTTTTTACCGGATTTCAGTTACTCTTGCATAAACAATGCTAATAACACAGCTTAGATGCAACGTTGTCAAGAACTATGGAAGATATACCCGTTTCATAATTGGAAGAAATGTTTACAACTTTGCAACTAACGTGGTGTGTAGCCTCAAAGCGGTGACGTATGCTTTAAATACTCGAAAGAAAATTCAATTTTAATTCTATTTTAAACAACTTTTTAACCAGCAGAAAGTTACTTATTAGATCACTACAAACGTTTTAACCATTAGAAGAGACCTACCTTGTGAGTGATACCGGAAAACGTTGAAAATCACCGATATATTTTTGGTGACCAGAGTCACTTTCACTTTCACTTTCCCGAGTAAACAGCGATGTAAATAAACTTATTGTTTGGAAACACAATTGACTTGGAGGACACTGTATTTTGAGCTCAAAACAAGTTGTATTGCTCATTTTGTTATGGTAATGTCCAATAGCATATACATATTGGTTTTTGATATCCTTTATAAATAAAATATGAATAAAATATTTAAAAATCGGTAAATAATTACGGATCGTCACCTTTATAGGGCCTTTAAACAAAAGAGATAATGGTTCCATATGATTTTTGAATCGATGAAGCCTGAATCATCGTTAAACGTCTAATTGAAAGAAGTTCATATCATACCTCAAATAATGCATATAAAGCGTTAAACCAGCACTAGCGTCCTGGCTTTAACAGTATATAACCCGGTATTCAAGACAAGGCCGAAACGTGTTAAATTCATTAACTATATATAGCAAAAGTCGTGCGAGAAACATTTCTTCAGCGAACCGTGGTTAATTGGATTGCGGTTGGGTAAACCCCATGGTACTATGCATTATTTTAGCAGTTAAACGTTTAAATGGTGTAAAAGTCACCGAATTTCTATTAATGTCATTTTGACCGAATTTTGTATACACATATATCTGTAGTACGTATTCAATGAACTGTTAAACATGTGCACATATATAAACTCAAGACGTAGGCATTCTACTATTATGTACGTAGTATGACGGTTTGCATATTATTATTTACGTTTATACCTCGACTCTAAGTATCTGTACCTTTTATTGCACACAGTCAATGACATTTTCCCAGTTTTCGATACAACAAGACGAGAAATGTTAATACATAATATATATATTTCCCCAGGATTTTGGTCAAGCACATCGGCAAGACAGCGCGGAAAAGGAAATGGTCAAAAAGTATATTTAAGCATATCTTGTATAAGATGTTTGAATATTACTGCTGCATGATTTCATTTTGTTTTGTGATCATATACATGTATACATTGAATGTCTAATATTGAATAAAAAAAGCGCGGAAGGGGGTTGGTTCGGAAAGGGGCGTGCCCCTTTCCTTGTGTCGATTTTTTTTAAATTTTCTAACTGTTCTAAATCAAACTCTACACTACTTTAGAGGTACTAAAACACACCATTTCCTTTTATTATATTATTTATGTTTCCTCAATTTATTTTATTCAAGTCATATATTATAATATTAAATAAAAAAAAATAATAACAGTAGGATTTTGCAAGCAAAATTAAAAAAAAAAAACAACAACAATACAGTTACATATAACAAGTTCAAAAAAGTGTTCTGCGAGGCTTCTCCTGGTGACAGGCATCCATTATTTTCCCGAAGTCCACTGCCTCAATGTCTGGTCCTTTAATGCTGACCATCATGAGAACATTTAGGACAGCAGACTTCATGCGAACACGATTTTCTGTCTTAATTCTTTTCATCGTGCTGAAGCACTCTCTGCCCTGCCGTCGGGTAGTGGCAGTATTGACCATGTACGAATATAATATTGCCAAGTAACTTACCTAGATCATTAAGAGGGAGGTAGTTTGTTGTGTGAGGAATTTACTGCGTCATCAACCAGTACAAATTCTTGAAGGCTGCGTTCCTGGAACTCTTCTGTAGAGAGCCCATCTCTTCAAGCTGCCCCACCAAATTTCTTGGAGCCAGGGGGTTTGCCTCCAGAAGTTTGGCCTGGCAGTGGGTCCATCCAAGTGCAAGGCATATCTACCCACGGGACAGTACCGATTGCTGAACGCGCAGATCTGCACATATGACGAATGCAGATATTGACCTGATTGTTGGTGTGTGAGCCTATCTGCACCCAATTGAAAAATATATTAACCGGCGGGTAACCTTAAATCGGCGGTTACTGACAATTACTGTTAGGTAAGCGTTTGTATAAAATTTGGTTACTAATACCAATCGGTGAAAACAAGGCTAAAACTTACCGAGCATCACTGGCATCGTCCTGGACACTTTCACTTATTAAACTCTCTGACAGCGAAGATTCATTAGTAATCCTGACCAAGACATTAGTTATTGCAGATTTCTCAGACACAGGGACTGGTAGTTTCTTAGATCTTGTTATTATTTCATTCACAAAAAATAAAGAAAAATGTGTTGTAGGTATATAGCGTATTTCGTAAATATGAAAGAAACTATTGGATCTATCGAATCTGAATATATAAATTTTGGTACTTTTAAATTGTAGTCGCCGTTGAGAAAATAGTGTGAAAACATTTTAAGTGGGCGGGAGCATCAAATGAGACGTTTGATTCCAATTAATTGTAATTATAACTTAAATTACGCACAACCGCAACAAACACACTGTTTATTTATTGATGAACCGCTGAAATAGTCGTAAACAATTAAAAATAAAACAAACACACAAATTGAGCATTCCTTTAACTGTTCTGTTTCCACTAGCACCGGTAATAATCGATCATTATCGACCATTCTTAGGTGACAAACACCATGATTGACCCCCCATAAACGACCCGTAAATCGTTCGCACGTCTTATCTATGCCCCTTATGCGCACACTGCTGATAAGCACGTGCGTGATTTCATTGGTCGTTGGCCGAATGCAGACAACATTCGGATCAGAGCTTCCAAGCGCTTCTGAAATTGTCAAGCGTCGCGGCGACATGATCGGAAAAACAAGCGCCGCGGCGAAACTGAATTTGAACCCCAAGAACCGCGGGCCCGCTGTGCAAAAACCGCCTGGGGAAATGTATTATATAATTTATATTGCTTTTTTTATTTGCATTATGATGCAATGACGTAAATATTTGTGTGTGTCTGTTTTATTATTAATTTGGGGCTTAAATACGAGCGTAATGTTCAGTGTAGGCTTGCAGGTACCGTTTTTTATTGTAAAGGGAAATAGCATACAATAACGTTACCGGATACAAAACAACACAGTAAGCAATTCATTCACGACAATGCATCCAACAATATAATATACCATTTAGTTAGACTGAATGCATGTGGTGGGTTATGTTCGTCGACAGACGATGAAAATCCCACGAACTATTATACATTTGGCTGACAACGTGTAATTGATTTTACACACCCGAGGTCGAGCATTAAATTTCATATTACGCAACGAAAATATTTGTTCCACTGATTCAAATGATTTAACAGAGGCTCAGAGGTGTTCAAATCTCAAAACCATTCCGCTCAATTCTGTTTGCTACGTTTTGTTCTTTTACTTTTATTTTACACTCTTTTGCAGGGAAATATAGCACGTTAAGCATAATTTAAACGTAAATGTCTTCTTGGAAACGTTGTGATGAATATAAATTTCTTTGAGGTCTGTTTCCCGTTGATTCCAATTTGTATGGTATGTTCAGAATGAAGACAACACATCAGACGGTATTAATACACAGTGATCTTATTTACGATAACTCTGTTTTATTTGTATTCTTTGTCTTTAATCTATTCAATCAGGAAATAAAAATCAACACTCGCTGAGAAATTGCTGCAAATGATTAATTATTAAAACTATTTTAAACGATACTTTGACGTACCTCGTTGCCATTAACCCTAATGCAATGCAAATGGATAAAAAACAGAGCTGACTATAATGAATTGAAATCAAAGGTGTTACCTTCCCCCATTTATTCAAGACAGCGATATTAAGGTCAACATTTGTGGCGTCATATTACATATGCAGCTTAATGCTTACTTCCTGAACAGATAATGATAACGCACTAACTTAATTTGTGACTTTCTGGGGGCAATAAGAGTCAAGAAGATACTTATAGAGATGTAAGCGACGCTAATGCGAAGGTAATTATCAATGATTTAATGCCTAAGAACCTTACAGAAATAAACTTGATTACATGAACTTATGTTAATAGCGAACACTTATTGTGCCACACTTGACGTTCTTTTGATTATTGTATAATAATGCAGCCACGTGTTGCAGATGGTGTTCAATTAAAACATTGTATCACAAGTGTATTAGGATCCTTTTTATTGTATGCGTGAATGAAGAATGTAAAATGATGATACATTGAAATAAGTCAAACACTATATTTTTTGTCCATATCATCACAATGCAAGGTCTTTGTTTAAATAAGGAGAGTTAAAATAGAACTTCAGCAAAACTAACTATCCTTATGACATGCGTTTGTTAGAAGAATAAAAAAGGTTGTGACTGCCTGCAAAATGCGAGACTTTGCAATGAATTTAAAGTTAAAATGTAATACGGAAGGTTCTTATTTCTTTTATATTACTTATACAATACAATTGTAACCTAAAATATTTCCGTTATCCTTAGGCAATATTAAAATTATTACAATCACGAAAATGTAAATCTTCTATTACTGACGTTCATATGTGTTCGTGGCATTGGTAAAGTCACATCGTTGTAGGAATTTCTGAGCTAGATAAAACATAAGATTAATGTTATTTTCGACTTGGTAAAAGTAGGTTTATTGACGAACAATCAATATCCAAATATTATATGAACATTTTGTATGCAATTTTCTGTTCTGTACATAATTGTTCTTTTGCTACCACAGCTAGGATGGATGCATTCGTTCAACGAAAGTAGATTGGTCACGCCATTGCACATGTTCGATATAATAATGTTTTTTTGTACGTATTCTCCTGCATTGTATCGGCATTTCGTCATTTGCATGTATTCAAAGACTAGCGGATATTATCACTTCCTATAGCTTACGTGTTTGTGGAGTTCAAGTTATTATGTAAATGTAATTAATGTATTATATATACTATATATTGATAATATATGAGCTTACAGTTGTGTAGATAAATGACAGCTTACTGTTTAGCATAAGTTATAATTAAACTTGTCTGTTTTAAAGTATCTTATTCTTGGTTTCATATAAATATAAACTTGTCAAAAATTCATACCTTAACGTAAATCGTCTACAACGGATATAATATTTGATAAGTTGCATCTTATATTTGTAATGGAATTGTCCTGTATGTTTTATTAACAAAAACATGTACAAAAACATATATATATACAAACGTAGTTAAATTCAATTATGTATATTTAAGTATGCTCCATTCGAGCTTTTGTTAGCAGGACTTAATTATTTTTTCTACCGTGGTTTTACAATATAAAAAGTGCACGATTTAATAAATCGTATCTCATTAATATAAAAATCAGAACAGTTTATTCATAATATGTCAATTTGCATTCATCTATGTAGTCCATTTAATGGTTATGAAAGAAAATTTGAAAAATAGTTAAATACGCTTATGCCTATTTAAGTATGCTCCATTCGAGCTTCTGTTAGCAAGAGTTTATTATTACAAACAGGTGCTAATTATTTTCTACTGTTGTTTCCCAATATAAAATATGCGCGATTTAATATAATGTCAGTTTTCACAGCAAGCGAACAAAATCACAATATCTACAGTTAAACTGGACTTTTTCAGACAGTTCAATAAATATTTAGTTCAATAAATGAGTCCATCTTTTTTTTCCTGAGGGGTCCATTAATAAACGCGTCAATAAATTATAAATATTCAATAATAAAACGAAACTATACTAACAGATGTTGTGTCAGCTGTGTTATCTTTATATAGATAAATATGTAACCAAAGTGTGTCAGTGTTGTTACTTAAATCAGCAATTGTAATTTAAAGACTCGTTTTGTCAAACCAGAATGCTTACATTTTCCCTTTTGTCAGAACAGCATATTTACAATAGTAATATCATAAAAACTTAAACTGAAGAAAATAAGTAATTTTGTTATAAAACATTCATACAATATTACAAAACAAGAAACCGATATAATTATATAAAATAAATATATGTTTTCATAAACATTAACATAGGTTCATGTAATCAAAGGATATTGTAATCGGTAAACCTTTTTAAATACCAAAATAAGTGAAAGATTTAAACAGTGTTACTACCTCTAAAATACAACATGTATTAACAGTTATTCTGCAAAGAATACTGGCATAGTATTAATGTCGTTTGAAATAAATACAGAGTCTGTTTGTTATGAGTATGCAGTTAGAAAGGCAAAACATTCGAAAACAAGTAAAACAGTAAACGTGTGCACAAGTGTGTTATTTTTTCATACCGCTACATTGATATCTGCCTGGTATAACGCTGCATGATGTATTTTTTATATCATGTTTAACAGGAAGTTCTTATATCTATCGATGTGTCATATTACTAAGACCTAATAGATAAGTTATATTTTATTGTACAAAATGAATCAGATTGATCAAAACAAACAATTTGATACCAATATGTATTACATTTGATCCACAGAAAGCAACACAAACAACAAAAAACGTATTTTTAAAATATTTAAAATGAATGTGTAAATGCTGATGACGTCATGTTCGACAGGAAGTTGTTAAATCAGTCGATGTTTGGATGTAACTTATTTTACTCGGAAATTACTTTAAAATCATTATTTTTTGTAAAATAAAATTAGATTCAACAACGCAAACAATTTGATACCAAGATGTAATATATGTTAGACACAAAAAACAAAATAACAGCAAAACAAATATTTTACAAATATTAAGCGCAATGCCCATGACGTCAAAGATCATATTTATTCCCGCTAAAAATGTAGCGTCGTAGCGATTTTATTTTCATTATTTCTTTTAAAATGGGGACTTTGAGAGAGGTATGATAAACAAAAAATCAGGTTACTGCCTGATCTTTATGTAATATATCAGACTCGGCATGAATAAAATACACCACATATATTAATCTTTATGACGGAAACCGAAAATCATTTTTTTTATCATCCAAAGATCGACCAACCAAATGTACATCAATAAGCCCATGATGTGAGTCATCTAATCATTTCGTCGGACCCATCTACATTGCTTGAATGTATATCAGAAATAATCACAATTTGCAAAAACGGAATAGCAATAGTGTATATTACTCGTAGTTGTAGTTTGAGGTACACAACATTTTTAATGTATATGATTGATGTTTACGTCAGGATCATTAGTATGTAAAATGCTGTTCCTCTGACACTCATAAACATGCATGTCTTAATATAATTCATCAGAACACGTCAGGAAGTTCTTACGTGCGCATTGTTTTCAGAGGGTGTACCCGTTGCAGGCAAAACGTGCTTGGGTTGAGCTGAACAACTGTCAGAATGTTCATTTCGTGTGGTTATTCTTAGAATAAGAACGTGAATGAAAAACCTCGTTTAAAGGATTTTCAAGAGCGTGTTTAGTGTTTTAAGTCATTATTTACTGTCATCATTTGAATATGATTAATGTGTGAAACCTTTACATATATACGAAACAAAATTTTGCGTTGTAAGGCGATATTTGTAGAATAAAATGCACGCAAACGAAATAAATAACAAACGATCGTAACTATGTTGATTTGTCAAAAATTAATTTGACGTCGGACACATTCTAGTTGATGTTGGTTAAATAAATGTGTGAAGTCAGTTCCAAGAGTTAGAATACTGACGTAATGGGACGCTAATGTTCATTAGTTCGCATTTCTTTATTTCGGATTTAGTTCGTGTACTGCGCTAAAGCCGAATTAATCAGGTAACTCATTTCATATAAATGCATGTACTCAATAGTTATATTTTTATCTACAGAATAACAAAGGCAAAGGAAAATTAAAAAAACAACATGTAGTTATCATTGAATAATATGTACACAGATGTATAGAAAGGAGAAGACGGTTGTAATAAGTGGTAAATGACCATACAGGAATAGTGCACTACATAAAGTACATATAGTACATATATACAACAATCTTAACTGATGCANAATCCCCCCCCCCCAAAAAAAAATTAAAAAAAAAATAGTTTTTCCATGTTTTTCTTATTTTTGAAAGATCATCTACTAAATGACCACACACCAACACTATGCCCCCTCTCAACCCACATCCCGAACCCCCTCCCTACAACATGGTTAAAAAACCCACAAATATTTATTTTTATTATTTTATTTTTGAAAGACCGTCCAAACATCCCACCCAAGAATCCCCCCCATTTTTTTATTTTTGTTTCATATTTTTGAAAGATAATGTTATAAATGACCACACCCCCACACTATACACCCCTCTCCACCCCACCCACCGTTTTTGATTGAAGTATTGAAATAGGTCCCTTCACCTTTAAAAAGAAAAATAGCTGAACGGTCTGCACTCGCTAGGCGGTGCTCTTGTTTTATCATACCGCTACATTGATAACTGCCTGATATAACGCAGCATGATATATTTTTTTTATATCATGTTCAACAGGAAGTTCTTATAAAAGTTGATGTTCCATATTACTAAGACTTAATAAATAAATAAAACTTGATTGTAAAAATGAATCAGATTTATCAAAACAAACAAATTGATACCAACATGTATTACATTTTATCCATCAAATATTAAAAATGAATGGGTAAATGATGATGACGTCATGTTCAACAGGAAGTTGTTTAATCAGTCGATGTTTGGATGTAAGTTATTTAACTTCAAAGTCATCATTTTTTAGTAAAATAAAATCAGATTCAACAAAACAAACAATTTGATACCAAGATGTAATATATGTTAGACACAAACAAAATAACAGCGCAAAACATATTTTACAAATATTTAGCGCAAGTGCTCATGACGTCATTAGTAACAAGTCAAAAGTCAAAGATCATATTTATTCCCGCTAAAAATGTAGCGTTGTAGCGATTTTATTTTCATTATTTCTTTTAAAATGGGGACTTTGAGAGAGGTATGATAAACAAAAAACAGGTTACTGCCTGATCTTTATGTAATTTATCAGACTCGGTACGAATAAAATAATATTATTCTAAGCCTTTCCTGATATATTACAAAAAGATCAGACAGTAATCTGTTATTCTATATATATCGCACCACATATATAAATCTTTATGACGGAAACCGAAAATCAGTTTTTTTTTATATCATCCAAAGATCGACCAACCAAATGCACATCAATTAGCTCATGATGTGAGTCATCTAATCATTTCCTCGGACCAATCTACATTGCTTGAATGTATATCAGAAATAATCACAATTTGCAAAAACGGAATAGCAATAGTGTATAATACTTGTAGTTGTAGTTTGAGGTACACAACATTTTTAATGTATATGATTGATGTTTACGTTGGGATCACTAGTATGTAAAATGTTGTTCCTCTGACACTCATAAACATGCCTGTCTTAATATAATTCCTCAGAACACGCTAGGAAGTTCTTACGTGCGCATTGTTTTCAGAGGGTGTACCCGTTGCAGGCAAAACGTGCTTGGGTTGAGCTGAACAACTGTCAGAATGTTCATTTCGTGTGGTTATTCTTAGAATAAGCACGTGAAGGAAAAACCTCGTTTGAAGGATTTTCAAGTGCGTGTTTAGTGTTTTAAGTCATTATTTACTGTCATCATTTGAATATGATTAATGTGTGAAACCTTTACATATAAACGAAACAAACTTTTGCGTTGTAAGACGATATTTGTAGAATAAAATGCACACAAACGAAATAAATAACAAACGATCGTAACTATGTTGAATTGTCGAAAATTAATTTGACGTCGGACACATTCTAGTTGATGTTGGTTAAATTAATGTGTGAAGTCAGTTCCAATAGTTAGAATACTGACGTTATGAGACGCTCATGTACATTAGTTCGCATTTCTTTATTTCGGATTTAGTTCGTGTACTGTGCTAAAGCCGAATTAATCAGGTAACTCATTTCATATAAATGCATGTACTCAATAGTTATATTTTTATCTACATAATAACAAAGGAAAAAAAACAACATGTAGTTATCATTGAATAATATATACACAGTATGTATAGAAAAGAGAAGACGGTTGTAAGTGGTAAATGACCATACAGGAATAGTGCACTACATAAAGTACATATAGTACATATATACAACAATCTTAACTGATGCATATTAACACTATCGCTTGACATACACGGTTATCTAATTAATACGCCTTAATGTTCATCTTATATGTATGTATGTATTTATGTGTTTCGCTTCTTTAATTGGATGAACAATTGCATATATTTTTTATAAGGGGCATCGTAATCAGTGCAAATTGTATTCGAAATAAGCCGGTCAAAATCATTTCTATTCTGCTTACATTATAAATGAACTGTTAAAATGAACTCCTTCTAAAACTGGATACAAACACCAATTTGTAAGATATGGCAAATGGATACAATCAAGCAAATAAGTATGTATGTTTATGTCCATACGTGGGCTATTTACGACATAGGACAAAAATGACACTTTTATTTGTAGTTAGATGATAAACTAAAAGACATTTTTTAAAGCTTGAATTCGTTGAAACAAAATAAACAAATCCGCACATAACTATCATCATTCAAGCATGGTGTTCACCACTCTAATTGAAGTCATTGTCAGTTTGACGATTTTATCCTCTGACTTAATATGAAGAAATTGCATAAGAGGTCACATTGATAAGTTCGGATAGCCAATAAATACGACGTCTTCGAAAATTATTGGGTTATTTTTGTGTTCAATCGGCAAGGTAAACAATCAATCAAATTTAGAAAAGGAGATTTTTGATTGGTTGAACGACATACACCTGCGTTTCAACTAAAAGGTAAATTGCGCGTGTCCTATAATGCGATTCCGTCAGATCATTACAGCGACAAACAATATAGCGAATAATGTTATGCATCAAAAGGGGCGCAATGTAACAGTTATATAGCGACACTAGTTAAACTCTATAATACTAAATCCCTCTTCTGGAAATAAACGTATTGCGATACTCATTTTACGAGATTTAATACACATAATGAAATTTGTAAAAAGTTAAGAGAGAGGAAAAGGTAATATAAGGCGCGTGAAGTATGCATGTGACTTTTAAAGAGTTGTGCAAAGAACTCATGAAAAAAGAAATCACAACGGCATGTGCATTACAAAAAAAATTAACAAAAATAAATGATTATTTCGTCAAAAATTTAAAAGAAACACATAAAAACAAAGCCTCTTTCTATTGTACGAACACAATTATCATTCCATATAGACTGCCGCACACTAAGTGTGGCTGTCAATAGATGTACAAACGGCATGATTAGATTTAAATGAGGTTGAAATTGCACCATTCCGTCTTTACAATTTACACGAAAAGCGCTATTTGTTAATTAAAACGAAGGAATTCTGCATTTTATCACGAAATACGCAATATCACTTTTTCGAACTTAACCACCTCATAATTGCAACAAAGGCGTTGTCTCAATCAATCAAATGTCGGAATCAATTCAAAACATAATTAACCTTTGAGAGAACTTTACTATCTCTTCTGTTATTGCTTGCTTTTCAAATGAAATCTGTTTCTAATGAACATAATACCAGTCGTTGAAAACACTCTACGAAAACCATTGTGTTACATGTTTAGAATTATAAATGAAATGTGTGAAGTCTGTATTTTGTATCTCAATTTAAAAGATGCGTTTTTATATGTGTATATACATATACACTTTCATGTCTAAATTTAACGAAAGTTTCGGAAATACTTAATGGCAAAAATGCTTTAAGACTTCGTACTTAGGTCTTAAAACGATATGTAATAAGCCGTGAGAGAATATATAGAAATAGCAAGGTGTCAGCGATGCTTCAGTAAGCGCATAATTACCTTGGTCTCTGGGGAATCAATTTGGCTTATTATAGGTACAGTCGTTTTTGCAACCGTTTCTCAACGAACCATGATATACTAGCATTGATTTGTGTCAAGCATAATCATATTTCACTGGGTGCCTGCACGCGGTAGAAACCTGATGGGAAAAAAGACAAAGTCTTATTCGATTGTGGATCTAAACATTATACTTATTATACCACTTCTTATGCTATTAATCTAATTAGTTTAATGTGTACAAATAAACGCGCAAAACAAATTCGTATATCAATTTGACTGCATAGTTTATTATTTATGTTGATTTATTGCTTATCAATATTATTATAGTATTGCATTTGAACTTATCGTGTTCCTATGTTGCATAGCGATGCTAATCAGATGTTATATAACTTAAAATAATATGAATAATAACATAATACACTTACACTTAGTAAGTGGTCCCACAACCGTGCCAAAAACAATTGCTGGTTGCAATATTGCCGAAAATATTTGATTATTTGCGAACAGTTTAACTCTGTATTTAACTCAATCTTATAAATAAACCACGTTGTTGTACAATACAAGCAGTGAATCTCATATTATCTCCCATAATTTTATGTTTGAAAGATAAAACATTTTGCAAAAGTCGTTTAAACTTAGTTTGACGTATCTGCCAAACCGAAAGCTACGATGTCTAGTTTATATCCTATTTTGAGCCCAGCACGTTATTTCTGAAACCCCTTTTTCCTTTTTGGAACTTTATAAATGAATGTTTCGCATCATATTTATGTATGTATGGGACAAATATAGTGATGCAAGCAAAACAGTATGCATACGTGCTCATATATGGTGTGTTAATTTTATCTGATCGATTGAAGTGCATGAAAACTAGATTAAAACATACTATGCATCACAATGACATTATTCAATTCAGCAATATGTGTAACGAAAACAAGTGCTTATTTAATATGAACATTTTTTAAACAATAAAATCGATATTGGTCATACGTATTTTCGAATAGTTTACAAACTATTTAAGTAATACAACAACATAACAAAATGTACTTAACAGACTGAATGGAAGTGAAATCCCTTCTAACCGGAAATCGCCCTATATATATATTATGTATTTACTACGAATTTGGACTGTTCTTAATAAGAAAGGCTAACCTATCTAAACATATCAGCACTAAGACATACAGTTTTGCCAACCCTCCATATTCCTGTAAAATAAAGCATATGCAAACATAGGTGCAAAGCGGGTTTTGTTATCAGTATCAACGATAAATTATCGGCAGCTTAACAAAAAAGGTTGTGTTCTTATACAGTTTAAAAAGAACATGTGTTGAGTTTTTCCTAGAAAAGTTCATATGAGCAAGGTATATCAATATCGGACGAAGTGAACAATACTTTGTTTTTGAAACACAAACACATTCGAATTGTGTATGCAATTTTCATTAAATTTCAGACTGAAATATTATTGTTTTTAATCTTTATTGATATAAAACAGTTGCAACACACAAACGTGTAATTATCACTAACGCCGTGTAAAGTATTTATTATTTGCTATGTTCTATCAATGTGTCTCTTTTGGCTTAATTCGTATTCTTAACTGTTTCCTTTGCCTGACCGAAATATTAGAATCAAAGGGAATAAAGATCATTTAAAAATCCATATTTTAAAAGAGATAGATATTCCAATCAAAAGAACAATACTGTGAAATGTGTAAAAATTAAAAAAGAAGTATTTTCGTCCCTCGGACCATTTTCAAACTAACGTAAAGTACAATATGGTATGAAACATATCATACTGAGGTAATATCACTAGATTATTAAATTATACGATAGCTATGTACACTTGACGTGTTAAATAGCGACAATTTTAAAGGAACGAAATGTATATGCATTTTCGAGAAGTTGTTCATGTGATGTCGCCATGTTTGTGCACGTATAACATTTATGCAGATGCAACCAATGTAAATATGTTAATTAAAAGGCTAGATAAAAAACGTATCTGGCAAAGCCGTTAATATAATAAGCATACAAGGTTACAGAATTATTTGCTTTTTAAGTAACACTTTCATGCCAAATTACTGGTGTTATTAAACTCCAAACCACATCACGTAGGCGGCGTCGCAGCATGCCCAATAAGTATAGGACTATTTTTTGGTTACTTATGGTTGGCCGCCATAGGTTATCATTTTTGCTGTTAATTTGAAATTACGCATCGTAAATCACGGTTCTTGGCCTACATCAAACCTGATTGAGACATGCAATTGAATACACTCAAACAAAAAAGGTTATAAGGGTCTTTATGTGTCATATGTTGACTTTATTTTTGACAAAATGTGATTTTTTTCATTAAAGTGTATACGGGTTTGAATAAGTATATTGTGATCTAAACGAATTTACAGACACGCATGGGGTCTTCAGATCGCGTGGTAGACAGATCAGACACAGTGCAGAAACCCAATTATGTAACTGCACACGGGATAACCCGGTTAATTTGCTCCTGTGACATTTTCGGGGAAGAATATTAAATGTTGAAGACGAGTCGTTACAGTGTGACCGTCTAGGAAATGTTTTGCGGAGATTCTTATATAAACTTTCATATATTTTAATAAAATCTTGTGCACAAAATTTGTCATTTGTAAAACTGTGTTTATGATTTCGTTAACTTAAGTGTCAATCTCGCCCTGTCTAGTATGCGGTACATACACAGTACAGTTTTCTCCAACTTAAAACAACTCATTGGTACTAGTCGAAAGTTCGATACAAAATATGACCCTACGACACTGCATAAATGTTACTTCTGCACCCAACCATTGAATAATTAAATGGTACATTTGCACTAGGATATTTATTGAATTGAGTAATATAGATGTTTATTTTGAAATAGTATATAATGATGTTACTATTTTTTCTGAACATCACAATGATTGCTAATTGGTCAAGTACGAGGTTCGCCCTCCACATACGTAACTTACTTAACCCATGTATGCTTAGTGGACTCTCCCAACCCTCTAAATTGGATCAATTTATTTCTAAAATTTGGGATGTCTAGTATATTTATTTCTATGTTTAAAATATTTCTTACAGATATTCCTTGAAGCAAACCAAGGCCTTTTTTTCTAGACGCTAGGCATTAATGGGTTAAACCGGTTGAAATCCATAGTGGTTTGGGTTTAAAGATGGGTAACCTAGTTACATCAGTTTAAGTCATTTGTGATTGTGATTAGTTGGCTGTGTCAAATTGATTGCCAATTGATATATTGACAATAACAATAGTAATACGATTCTCATCTGTTTACATTTGTTGATGATCGTCCAACAACGTGTATAAACTACGCCATGATTCAACGGCTTTTATCAAATATAGGTAAATACATATTCCCTATCTTGCAATTAAATAAAAAAAGCAACTTAAAGAACACAATATGTACACTTTTATAAGTATCTGTTGAAAGCAATTTCCAAAATAAACAATAGAGCTTGATCTCGTAAGTCAGTTTCAAATTTTGTAGTAATATACAAACGTTGAATCATATGAAGTATTATTCATCGTTTCAGCAATGTTTGATCACAGTGTATATGGTAACCTTTATTGTTTTTGAATGCACATTTTCCCCAAACACTGACACATACATCGCATTGTTACTCCTTATTTAATCATATAAAATATAATAATCACACTCGTTCTGATTCTTATTCTGATGTATAGGGAATGTTAAAAGAATGGTGTGCCATATGTACCACTAAAATAATGCAAACTATTATTATATTTGTACGTAGGAAATCGTCTTGAAAGGTAACTTTCAACAATTTAGTTTTTTGAAAGTATGTCTGACGATTTGTTTTCATTGATAATGAAGAATTCAGTGAAACTTAATATACGCTTACCTAATATAGAAATACAGAAATATCGCCATCGTTTGTATTTTGTTTTAAAGAACGATACAACAAACTATGCTAACAATTGACGTTAAATGATTGCCTACCGGTATCAATGATATCCGATCTTTGATTTATTGTCAGTAAAACTACACTATCCTGAGTAGGAATATGTGTATATGTCAGTGATAAATCAGTTAAATATATCGGTTGATGGCCTAAAACACGTCGTTATTGTGAAAATATGCTGCTTTATTTGGGGGCATTAGAACCGATTGTATACGTCATTGTTTTCCGGACGTAGTTCTGTACCAAGAGATTTATATACCTCGATACAAGCTTTCCTTTGGTAATTTAAAGAATGTGTTATTTTCATGATATGTGGATTGTGTATTAATTACAAACATATTACTGTACATGTTTTACTTAAACATTATCATGTACATTTTAATACAAGTAAACTTACAGTATTCTGATATGAATAAACACAAGGCATTTCTTATATAATATTGATGCGCAACGACATTATATTCAAACATGTATGTTCCGGTGGTCAATACATACATTTATATGTGTTAATTTAACGTACAGACTCTTAATATATAATGTAGTATTAAGTAGGTCGCTTAATACGGAACATCTCAAAAACTAAGTATGTAACAGTGCCGTTCTAACGATGCTAATGACAATAAAATATCTATTCATTCGGACTGTATGTACTGGGTTATTTATGTAGATGCACGTCAATTTTCACACGAACTTGTTTTTTACGATTTCGCGGAACTCTTATAATCGTTTTTACATACACATTATGTAGAGCGTTTTATTTCACATTACGCAATGTAGGTCTCTGTGGAAGTGTATGTGGCACACAAAACGTGATCTGAACGATTTAACAAGCGTTCATGTTTTTTTATAGATCTTGAGATCGTACTGCTCGATTCTGTAAACTGCGAAATTCTTATAACGCCAATCGAATACTTTGCTCGTGCACTTGTATTTGACACCTTCATGGGTAGCACGTTTAGAAAATATAAAATAAGAAAAGAATAAAAAAAAAACGATAGTTGATACTTCCCTACTTTTCAAATGCCCGTTGGATATAGTTAAAACGCATCTGAGAAAGAAACTCATTGTACAACCTGAAAAATAAACTGTTTTAATTCGTGTGAATACAAATTCGCTTGAAATATTTAATGTGCACATTGATTATTTCTATTTGACTAGTTAGCGTTATAGTGTATATACATAAACATACCCCGTTGCTTTTATAAACAATAGTCGTTTTGATTTTATATTTATTCTATATTATATTTCAACCAATAGAAATTCATTTTATTTATTAAAAAGACAATAATAAAATAGGAAATGTAAGCTGATATCAAATTTAGTTCCAACCAGTATAACGATACACAATACCCTACACGTTTTGTACTTTAAGTCAATTGCTTTTAAACTGTTTGATCAGAAACTTTTCTCTGAGGTTTTGTTGCAATTGTTTTATATAAATATGCATAAATATGCATCTTCATTGATTCTTTGATGATCGGTCATAGCGATCCATTAACACTTATGCAAAAACAATTTTAATAACAAATAACATGTTGGTCTGGTTTCATATTTTAGAAATCATGATATTGATAACACAATTTGCAAACATGCACAATACCATACACAAGCAGCAATATACAACTACAATGGTTATACAATAATGTAATCGACCGCAAAATGCAACATTTAGGGTACTGTGATGTACATAGGATGTATGCACTAAGTTCTATCGATTCGACTGAAGTAGGGACGATATTCAATCTAAAACAAATTTAGAAGCAATTATCATTATTTTATTATTATACTTATTATTATTATCTGTATTATTATTATTATTATTATTATTATTATTATTATTATTTTATTATTATACTTATTATTATTATTATTATTATNATTCACTATGGTGAATGACATTACACTGTTCCAGAAATTCAAAAAAGTACATATTCCCAGCAAAAGAACCATAACATGTGACAAATTCGGCCAGTTTACGCGAAGAACGAATGAACTCATGGAATTAAACAATACTTACTCAGGTTATGTCTTGGACACGACAAATAATAAAAAAATGCGTGTGTAATAAGAATGAAGTTACATGAAAACAACATTGAAATGTTTTTCATATGCCGTAAATTATGATTCGTGTTCTTTTTTATTATTTTTAATTGTACGCCGTTGAACCCGATTGTAAAATTTTAATTGAATGATCAGAGAGGTAAATTATCTGATCGTGTAGAAACATACATTGAAATAAAATAGTTGAATTAATCCATTTTCTCCTTGTAAGGAATACTTACTTTCTTATTTTTGGTGCAGCAAGTGAACGATGTAAAAGCCGGGAAATTTAAGGAATACAACCAGGAAAGTAAACCTCCTCATTGTCAACAACTTCTTTATTTAAGGTAAGACTCAATTGTCACATTGTATACGGGATAGAGCAATACAAACTACAACAAAAAATAAAACAACATGAAAAAATGAAACCAAGGTAACTGCCTTGGTACAGTGCATACAAAGTATTGTGAGGTGAGGAGTGCTTAATCGGTCCTGCAAAAGCACAACTATACCCGCACCAACTATATTATACTTCCCCCATACATTGTGCACGATATTCTGTTACGGTTGCCCTTGAATATCATAACGTCATGGTCTGGTAAATGTAAACATCTGATATTGTTATACTATGAACTTATGCGTGAAAAAGTAAATACAATGACAAATTACAGTGTAAGCATATTTATTATCGCATACACACAATGAAAGGTAAACGACCATTGAGCAATATGCTGACACAGCACGTTGTTCTGCTCAAAAACAATAAATAGCTATATACCAGAACTTGATAAACTGATCGCTTACATAGTTAACATTACTTTCGTTAAAATAAACACCCGAATGTGTTATTTATTTTTGGCTGCAAAAGTGTGATCGTTTTCACATACCTAATGACAAGCATATAAATTCACATTACGCAATAGAGGCTAGGGACCTACAGTACAAATATTGGTAACGAATAAGCAGGTGCTTAGAGGTTTAATATTCCTAGGCAGACAAATTGCACTCTGCGCAGTAAACCAACGATGTAACTGAACTCTATATAACCCAGTTAATTTGCTCCACTTCCATTTTGACACTTTGGTGGAAGCTAATTAATTGAAGAAGAACTTAAAACAGTTTTACGAAAAGATGTTTGGCGGAACACATGTTTTCTCAGAATCAAATTAAACGCTGTGAACACATTTATGGCGAAATTTTCCGACATGTCTCGAATTTCACTTTGAAACCATCTCACTCTGCTGATGAAAAGTCGGTGCAGCATCACATATATTTATAAATGACCGCTTCGTCATAATTATTGACGGCTTATAATTTTGTGCATTTTTGTGTCTGACCGTTTAAGTGTATGCAAGTATTAGTTGTTACAGTTCAACAGACAATCAGTGTCACTTCACATTATACATCCAAGCCCCAATGAATATATAGTGTTTACTGTTAGATTCTGAATTATTTAAGACTTCATTTCAAGCGTGTTATATATCAATATTTGTGTTTTCGTTTGCGTTAGTAATTAAGTACGACGATGTAATGATGGTCAATGCGCGCAGCTCATTGCACAATTCTGCTAGGAACAGTATTTGTATTAAATATAACATTGTATACATTTTAAATAATGCCATACAATGAAAACATAAGGAATGTGGAACACTGTGTTTAGGATTTATTTCCGTTGGGTTTAAAATATGTAATATAAAACACGGAAATTGAGTTGCCTCAAATATAAGCCTTAGAAAAATGCACTTATGTTGTAATGTTTGGCATCAAAATGTTCATGTGTGAAATGGTACAATGACGAACACATAGACATGTATATACGAATTGTTTAAAAAAAGTGCTATGTATCCCCCGCCTACTGAAAACTGACTTAAGCCCAAATGTCTGGATTGAAAGACTGTCAACCAAGATTTTATCATTTGTGTAAAGGTTTTGCTGTGTCAATATTATCGACAAACGGTCACTTTTCGTTCATAAGGGAACCGCAACTTGGTTGTCTCCTGCAGAATCAAATGAAATGTAACAATGTTTTTATTTGTTGATGAACGTCCATCCACTTGTATTAAATGATTCAACATTATCTGTTATTTATAGAAGAATACAAACTACTCAGCTTTGTAGTCAATTTGAAATAAAACACTATGAGCTTTTTGATAAAAATTGTTACAAGGAATGCTTAAGATAAACAGGTTTGTGATTTCGTTATTCAAGTTAAACTCATGTAGCAAACATAGGCCTGTGTGTTATATCTTTAACAAACGTGAACCATCTTTAGACAAACTTGTTTTTGTGGAAACTAATGATTAAACACATGACTTTGTGTGACTCAGTATGGAAAATTCATGTTATTTTCTGTTTTTGTAAGGAGGCGGTAATATGCAGAAATAACGGCAATGAAATTATGTAGAACTGACTACTAGGTAGTTTCATAAACGTGCCACTGACAACAATTAACATGTCTGTATAGTCAACAATTGCATTCCTTCATTCACATACTAGCCCGGAGATTTATGTACCCTGTTACAAGCTTACATTTTTAATTGGAAGAATTGCTTAACTTCATTTTATGTGAATTGTTCTTATTTATAATGATACTACTGAACGTTTGTAAAGTTACCAGTACGCTTTAATTATGTATGTTGATACAGTTTAATTTACAAGTAAACTAACAGTGTTTCGCATGACTTCCCACAAGGCATTGCATATATAATACTTACATGAAACGACTTCATATGCGAACAGCAGTTACCTATTGGTGATCAATACTTGCATTTGCATGTGTTACCTTACAGTAAGTTAATTTCTGTTTAAATAAATATTTTACAATAGATTAATTCCAGTTTGTGATGGCATGATTTCCAAGAACATTAACCATTTTATTGGTGATTTAGTAGTGAGCAATCGAAACCGAATCGAAACATAATGAAGTAAGATAAGCTTTTTCGCGTCATTCATTTACATAGTACTTTTATTGACATGATCATGTTTAAAGAGGATGTTTTGGAAAATATAATAATTTGGCATCATGAATTAAATTAGTAATCTCATCGATCGTTGTTGAACATGATAAACGTTGATATATAAAAAATGTAATAATGCCTTCGAAGTCCTATTCCCTAATGTGTATTAGCCTGACTATTTTTTTAAATACCATTCTTTTCATTTAACTTCCCCGCATTCATTACCGATTTGTTTACTTCGCCTTTCTCATATAATGCTAATAATGAAATTCACAAAAGTCCAAGATATGCCCGTTTTTCTTGTTTGAAACGAATGATCGATGTGACAGAAGTACATCCGATAGCATTTATATGATTGGCTACGCCGTTTATGGAAATTCATGTGGAAAGCGGATTTCTATAAACATTCCGATGACAAATGGTAATATGTTTCATATACAAAGCAATATTCGAAATTGTCTCTGACATTTAGGATTTGCGCTTGAATGCATAGTATTGTCTACGGAATTCCTTGGTTAATTTAACGCACTGAATGTTTCCGACCATGCACATGATAGGCATTGGGGGAATTTGTTTTTAACTATATGTTACTGAACAGGACTTGATCAGCGTTGAACAAACTCGTTGTTCAATATATTTTGTCCGAGCACGAACTTGATCGCCGTTAAATAACCTTGCAATTTGCTGTATGTATTTGGACACGTACTCGGTAGGCGTTGCCACTTCGACCACCATTTCAAATTTAAAGTATAGCTCAAGAAATATTATCAACGAAAAAAATATTGCCTGCTAGTTCTGCTAGTTCCACATTAACACATTATCTGAAAAAAATTATGTGGTGATGATCTGTTCACACGACACAATTAAACAAAACACACTCGAATATACGTGTCAATATTGGCTGAGATGCCATTTACAATTGATCTCTATTTTGGCGACCATCTCTATATAACATGAAAGCACTTGAACCTAAGTTTACACTCAGTGTTAAAAAGGGGAAATGTACATGGATTGCCTCTTACTTTTAATGTGCAGTTATTTGAACGCGTCACATATTCATTAAGTGCAGCCAGGGACTATACACATAATAATATCGAAATTGTTCTACTAATTCGAGGCCATTAATATCGATCTGATGTTTAAAGCTAATTTAATACGCTGTAAATTATCGCCTTACACACAAAACATCTACACGGCGTAAATTATTATATAACTGGGATTGTGTTTGTGTCTATAAAACATTATGTTAATAAAGCGGAAACAATGAATGGTTATATAAATGAAAGCTTTAAATCCATTGTTATGATAATTATATCTGATAAAATTACCCAAAAACGATAGGTTTTCCATTCGTGTTAGACATACATAGCTCAACATAGGTGCTTACACTTTGGTAAATAAAATTGATCACCTCCGGCAAATAAAAGATGCATATAAAAGATACTTAACATTTCTCAAAACGATCGTTTTGCCATTATTCTTAGGAATACATCTTATAAATGCAATGCTTATCTATTAAACATGATGATGAAATGCATGTTTAATAGATTGGCACAGTTGTTTACATTTGTATACTTATGAAAATCAAATTTGATAACCACCTGCAAATGAATGTTGCATATAAACTTTAATTTAGAAAATACTTCGCACCTTCACAAGACGATAGGCTAACAACTGTAACACGCTTAATCGTATATTGTATTGAAGACCATAATATTCGAATATCTTTATAGTATGGTGTCGTATGAGTCCTTTATTACCAATAATTTGCAATCAAGGATAAACATTAAACGTCGTTGGCATTATCACATCACGTTAACAACTGCACTGTTCGTACTGTTAATATTAAAACAAATGTTCGTTTTAAGATGAAACATTTATTAATTCTGCATTCTTGATAATACCTCATCGACATCAGTTTGAATGTTCTGTTTTAATGTTATATGTATATATTGCAGGAGTGTGAACTATTTAAACTATTTACAAGTGGAACCTTTGTGGATAGTCAGTTTAAATTATTACTTTAGCGCCACACAAATATTTACACAATTCACATTTTACATTCAATTTCCTGTGAACGATTCATCACGCTCTGATGTAATTTGAAACCACGTTTACATTATTGTTGACATTTTCTCTTCGACACCAAAATGTGTTTGTGTGTACTACCATCATGGAATGGTTTAATATTTAACAGTGTAACAGTTTAACTTTAACGCCACTTATTAAAAGAGAAACACTGTTTTTTTAATATATAACAAAAGGAGTCTATTAAACATATATATCACCTTGATGTATTGATGATTAATGTATTTTGTATTTTGTGTTTTTCAGACTTAAGATTTTACATTTTACCAGCACTTCGTGACAAAAAATAATGTAATAATAAACAATAAAGTATCCTCCAAGCATGTGTAATCATATGATCATATGATCATGTGAGTTTCAATCGAAACCAGTTGTATGCCTCGTTCATAACACCTGTACACATTTCATAATGGTAGATGTGTGTAGATTGTTGATTGGTTGATCGCAAATTTATGGTGGCTTTAAACCAAATGCAANTGTATTGAAGACCATAATATTCGAATATCTTTATAGTATGGTGTCGTATGAGTCCTTTATTACCAATAATTTGCAATCAATGATAAACATTGAACGTCGTTGGCATTATCACATCACGTTAATAACTGCACTGTTCGTACTGTAAATATTAATAAAAATGTTCGTTTTAAGATGAAACATTTATGAATTCTGAATTCTTGATAATACCTCATCGATATCAGTTTGAATGTTCTGTATTAATGTTATATGTATATATTGCAGAAGTGTGAACTAATTAAACTATTTTCAAGTGGAACCTTTGTGGATAGTCAGTTTAAATTATCACTTTAGCGCCACACACATATTTACACAATTCACATTTTATATTCAATTTCATGTGAACGATTCATCACGCTCTGATGTAATTTGAAAGCACGTTTACATTATTGTTGACATTTTCTCTTCGACACCAAAATGTGTGTGTGTGTGCTACCATCATGGAATGGTTTAATATTTAACAGTGTAACAGTTTAACTTTAACGCCTCTTATTAAAGAGAAACATTGTTTTTTTTTTTAATATATAACAAAAGGAGTTTATAAAACATATATTTCACCTTGACGTGCAACCAAGTGTAAGTATGTGCAATTACTTAGATATGTTATAACTATGCATGAATTATTGACCTTTACCATTGTCAAGTCGAGCTCGAACTAAGTTGACGTCTTTTTTTTTGTTGCGAGGAAACATTATACGATTTTGAATAATCTTTCGTCAAATCGTTCATTATATACCACGCGGAAAAAAATCCATGCTTAAATCCTATGGGGCCGTGTCTTTCAAATGATGACCTAAACATATGTTCGCATCTTCATTTTCTAATTGTAATGAGTGTACCAAATTGGATGGTTGATGGCCAAAACAGTGTCTATGTACAATGCATTGTACCGGTTAAACAACAATTGTATGATTGAAATTCATGCCCATGTGGCGTAGATCTTTGACCTCAACACCATAAGTCATCTTCCTTTACTCCAAGTATCCAGCATACCAATTTGGAAGCTCAAATGGCTCAACGCTTTACGTATGTATCGTGCGGAATCTAAGTTCATGTTACGTGTAGAAGTCTCTGTGATATTGACCTTTGACCTTTCCACTTCAACAGTGATAGTCGTCGATATTTCATCCCAATTAACCATCATATCAAGTTGCATGAGTGTAAGTCTCAATATATCATGCGTAAACGAAATCGTATACGGACAGACCATCTGACCGACCGACCGTCTGGTTATTGTTCAGGTTATATATATGTATCTATTGAAAACGTTGTGTACACCGAGTGCTTTTCAAGGCAGAAATCCAAATATATCGGTTTCATATCACTCTTATTTTCGTTATAATCGAGATAACGGAATCTTTGTTAAAGTGTGTTTGGGTGTTTTTTCAATAGGTTTGAATAATTAAATTGATAAAATGACACAATTTTGGCGAGTTAATTGTCCTAACGTAAATCACATGTTTACTCACAATTGAGTCGGAACAATTTATCACGTTTGCAGTGAATTGGTATCCGTGTCTTAATTATTGTTGACACGATGCTTCTCACAGAAAATATAAGTTAACATTTGCATTGTAGTAATCTAATCGTTCAGTCAATAACTGCCACCGAGCGAACGTCGTTATAAATTACTTGTAACAAAACTGAACTTAATAAACGACGCGTTGTATTGATTACTTCACGTAATTTAGATTGGAAATGTGAAAGGGCATTTAGTATATTACATTAATGTATATCACAACAAGTATACAATGAACATCATGAGTCTGAACAAATATATAGTTGAATTGAAATTATAATTTTATACATTTGTGTTCTGAGTTCAATTGATTTTGTTTTAATGTTTTGCTGGGTTTATAGCAGACTTCGTTTACTAAAATGGGCAATGCACAGTGCAAAATAGAAGCTTGATTATTTTATGAGATTCACACTTCATCATATTTCCACGGCTATTAAATAATACTTTTAGAGATTATGTGCCGAGTAAGACTATTTGAAAGTATATAAATACTTTGGATGTGCGTATCATTTTAAAGGTAATATAGAAATGTACAAGACTAAGACAATTTTTTTATTCAAACGTGAACAGTCTCGGAGATATCCATTACCGATGCATATTTTCTTATTGAAAAGTACATTTCATCCTTTGCCTAAAATTTTAATATTCCTAAATTAACATTTCATGCTGGAAAATTTAGAGGTAATATAAAAAGCTATAGCCGAAAATAAATTTAGCCATTTTAACTGAAGCAGATCAAAAAATATTCAGTGGAGTAACTTTGAACGATTTGAGGCCTTGGCACACTTGTTTTTATTGAAATGTTCATATCTGCCTTTGCCTTAAACTGTAATTTTGTTAAGTTTCTTAATCAGGTATCATTTAAAAATCAATATAAAAAAACGTAAGGCTGAAATAATATTGATCAATTTATATTTAACTGTTCTGGCGATGTTCGCTATATTTCCTAAACTGATATATTCCTTTATTAAATTTTCAAAATAAAGTGTAAATTTGTTATTTATGTGACACCACATGTCTGTGAATGTGTAGATAAGATTATCACGATAAGATGACTGAAATCTCGTCGCCGGGCGAATTTCCTTGAAAACCAGACAACGTATTGATAGATCGTTGATCTTCATCACACCTCTTTACTGTAAACAACTACAGTGAGGTTAAGGATTTTGTTCCGGGATTAATCTCTGTAGAATCCATAAAAATGACGCTCATTCAGCCGATTTTTAGGGACTAATCCGTTTTCACTTCGTTTCATCCGAATTCATCTGTATTTAACCTTATCCAGTAAGTTTTCGTGCCAAAGTCAACATATTCATGTATTTTGTATTTTGTGTTTTTCAGACTTTAGATTTTACATTTTACCAGCACTTCGTGTCAAAAATAATGCAATAATAAACAATAAAGTATCCTCCCAGCATGTGTAATCATATGATAATATGACCATGTGAGTTTCAATCGAAACCAGTTGTATGCCTCGTTCATTACACTTATGCACATTTCATAATGGTAGATGTGTGTAGATTGTTGATTGGTTGATCGCAAATTTATGGTGGCTTTAAACCAAATACAAATTATTTACTTGCATAATTCTAAACAGTTATTATCAAATAAATTAAACCATTCAATCACGGAACACTATCAGAACAATAAGCACGGATTTATTTGGCTAACCGGCACAAACAATGAATCATTTACAAAACAGAATTATAAACGATGAGCATAATCTGAATTACAAATGTAAAGCTTCATTTTAATAAAGCACACTTTATATGGAAAAGTATGCAAAGTTTGTTGGTTATATGTACTGTTTTGCGTATTAAATACCTTTCAGCGTAAATACATGTATGTTTAGAAGTAACATTATTAAACGTTACAAGTTATTTTCATTAAACATACGTTATTGTTATTAATTTAGTGGAAACTTTTACTTTAAAAATCGTTTACAGTAATCGTCCAATAGCTCAAATGTCAGATTATTAATAATTTGATGCCTTCAATAACAGAACGAGTGCAATACATCACTCTGTATAAAGCATTTCTGATCGCCACCGTCGATTTTAATAATATCTGGGTTATTTTTATATTTAAAGCTTTTTTAACATATCAGTTCAGTGTCACCACTTATACATGTACAACTATACACATGCAATTGTTCGTGTCGTTGGTGTTGCGTTTTGTATTACCCGCGTATTGTGTAGTAATTACGCTGGTTGTCCTTATGTCGATGGTTATTCACAGTAGAATACCCATTTGTTATCTTCTGTTCAAATCTCCAATACGTGATAAAGGAAGCATACCCATACAACTACACCAGGATTCAGAAGAGATCGTAAACAGCACTGATTGTTTATATGCCGTGTCATTTAAATATATATGATTGATGGAATGTTTAAAATAATGTAAATAATATGTTCTTTGGTATTTGCTTAATTCCGAAAGATTACCGAAGTAAATGCCATTCACTTATTGTTTGTTTAACTATATTTAGTTTTACCACATCGCGGTTTCAGCAGGAGATAAAGTTAGTTATCAGAATCAACAACAAACCTTTAGCTGACAAACTCTGGATAAATGGATTTTGCAGACAATTTTCAAATCACTATGTACTGTTGTGAAATTTTTGCAATATATGTACCGTGTAAAACAACTGGTCGAAACGGGAATAGATGGTGAACATAACAGCGAATTTGTTTTCTATTTCCAGTCTGCTTATTCTCGTCTTTGATAGAACGATAGGAAATGTCATCTCTCCGTCAGACCAGTATAGTCTCATTTCATGAGTTGTTTGATGCAATCAGCTGAGGTTATGTGAGCCTTACATTACGGGCAAAATAACGTATGATATACAGATCATTTATTATTTCGGCATTATGATAGCGCGTCAATTTTGGACACTGAAATAATATGGAATGGAATGAAAATTATCTGTTGTGTATACGGCAATTGGTTTGAGGTAGATGTCAATTCCTGATTGATACTTATACTCTGCAAATAATGTTTTGTTTTATCAAAACAATTAATTATTGTATTCTGAAAAGTGTATGAAGATTGTTATCCGTGACAATTGTTGGTGCCTGCTGCACTGCCCCGGATGTAAATTTTAATTAAAACGATTTTTGTATATGCAAAAAGTCATTTAAATGTATAGTGTTGTAATGAAATAAACGCAAACAACTTTACAGGACTATTTTCATTTAAGAGATATTAAATTATGCTGTTAATACAACATTTTCCAAAACGTTAACCATGACGAAAAATACATAATTATTATTTACGACCTGTGTACGAGACTTGTCCATCGTATGGCAACATTACTATTCTCAAAAAAGAAATTAGCATGAGTCCAGAAAGACTGTATGGATGATATACAACAAGCAACATCAACTAGCCACTGAGAAAAATATTCAAAATATCGGATATCATATGGATAATCATAATCAAAATCGGTTAATATATCAATATATATATAAAGCGTTTGCAATGCTATTAATTGATAAAAAATAAGGATGTTAAACGGGTGTTTCCTGAAAGCCTCCACCTTTCCGCATAGCTTCTCCGCAGGCTCACATGTTCGGAGCATTCCTTTTATCCTCTGTTTTTGGTGGTCCCTGCATTCCTGGAGACTGTGTTCAGCCGTTTGGTTGTTCCTTCCGCAGAGCCACTATGGAGACGGCAAAGGTGAAGAAGGTGAAAGATCTTGATTAAAGAAATATGTCATCAGTATAAGTAGTACTGTAGAAAACAAAAATGATCAAAGAGAACTTAAAGTTATATAGTATCATGAATATACCGCTGTGTATATTTAAATATAGTTAATCTTTTTTGAAGTACAAAAAACCCATAAAAGTAACAATTCGTACCATATTATGTGAAGTCCTCTTAAAACATCTTGAACATAATCAGAAGTAAAAACTTATTAAAATAGTGAGGATTAACAAATAATTTAAATATACTGTGTTTATGTGTCTTAACTAAACGCAATACTGATTTTGTCCACTTTGCAACAGACATTTTGAAATAAGGCACGCACATTTAATACGGAATGATTAATCAAAACAGTTCCCCATGCCCTTTCTTTAAGCACATGCAAATCTTGTTCAAAACAAACGTGAAGTTGTTATAAAAATGAATATGCAAATACAAGCTTTTGAAGAAGCTGCGAACGACATACTTGACACTATTAAGTGATATATTATCTTTTGGAAATACGAGGCTATATTTAGAAATAGTGGACATGTTATTTACGTACTTTTGACAACAAGTTAATTACACGGACGAGCAACTTACAACTAACACTAATGACTATCTACCTTTATTTATGTCCATCCATCTGGGCGCATTTTCAACGCAAAGACGTGCCCCCCCCCCCCAACATTTATTAAAATAAAAATAACAACAATAAAAACAACAACAAACATAAAAAACGCACAAACCCTTAACTATATTTAATTAAATATAATTTAAATTGTCGTGCTTGAACCTAGTTTATTTGCACTGTGTATGTGTGCACATGTCTAGTTTAGTTTAAACCTATTTATTTAAGCTCGATTGCATAGAAAGTACTTACTACTTATTTAAAACGCTCTCGAGTCCGTTTCCTAGGACTATAACCAGTACTTGTTGTCTTTTGGGGGAAATCTAAAGAACGCTCCCACAATTGGGATCGAACCCGTGACCTCCCGATCGCTAGGCGGACACCATACCCATTAAACCACGGCGATTTAAACAAGCACATGTCTAAATGTCCTATAACGATATTACCTTCTTTGATAAATTAGAATATCAGTTAACAGGGCTTTTATATGATAGTTGTCATACATCATAAATGAACAACCCCATCATATGCTTTTGGCACATGAATAAATTTGAAGTACGTAAATGTCGGTCCATATAAATAGGGTGGGATAAATTCATGGCCGGTTGTGATTGACTATTTTTTCAAACACGTTTACTGATGGTTGTTTTATTGAAATACGGCGGAATGTTATTTATTACCGAATTGAAACAGAATGTACTCAGGTACCCTTTCCAATAAATATTCATACATCCATGTACACCAGTTTGTTTATACAATGATAATAAATTATCGTAAAAATGGGAAGCTCCTGGAGATTAACATATACTAGTTATATTAGATGTGTTGCGTTTTTGCAAATGGCTTAATCGCTGATTGTGTCTAATGTTTAAATCCCAATCGTGTTTGCATAAGCCAATGCAATATCCAGCATAGGCATAATGGTTGTGTTATTGTTATATCATACAAGTAAACACATTTATACATAATTGGCGTTCATATAAAACGTTACAGAACATAGTTAAAGTAATATTTGTTAAAATGTATGTCTTCGTTTAAAATGTATCATTATTTTAATGTTGAATTGCAAAACGATTTACAAAAAATCAAAAGGACGTGTTAAATTGGTGGATAAGTCTGATGTTTGGCATTGGCGAACATTGGTTTCACTCTCTAATGATTAACGTATGTATGATTAGTCTTTTGTTGTACGCATTTGCCTGTTTTGAAGAGGCAATTGTTATCTTGTATTAGATAAATAACTATTGGGTGCTAAGAAGGGTTTCACTTCCAGTGAAATCTCTAAAAATCAATTAGTTTAATAATAAATCGTATGTTCCTTTTTAAGGAGTGTAAGTTGATTTAACATCCGTTACGTTTAAAAATACCATTACATATTGTAATGCTGCAGTTTAAATGTGACAGTGTAATCTACACACGCCAATAAGGATTTACACCACAAAACATTATTTGCAAACAAATAAAACGGAATTCTTGGACTTTCCTACTTACCACATCAGGTGGGTGAGAGTTATGCACTGTTCCTATTGCAAACATAATTACATATCAAGTCAATTAGTTATATATAATTAATGTATTTTCACGCAAAACAGAATAGCAGTTTATCAAACTTCACAAGAAAGATGAAAAGAAGACATGTTCTTAACTACAGTGTTTATATCTTAAGGGTTATTGCCGGCGTTTCAAATGAAAGCGATACATGTTCAGGAACGTATAATTACAAGCTCGCAAAATGTGTTACAAAACAGACGTTTGTATCGTACTGAATGTATTGTAATAGTATGGTAGACTTTGAGTACACACATGAGGCTTTAAAACTGACCGAATACATAGTTAACTAAATTACAAAATTCCAGTATATAATTATATTGATTAAAATAAATATGCCTACAACATACATGACCTTAAAGTTATAACACATTTGAAATATATATTTTGAAGGAGTCTAAAGAATTCATTTTTTAGGTGAAGCCGTATTTGAAACAGTTTGTCAACCACACCATGGCTAATTCGTATTCGCGCTGGCAATACACGAAATACCTTTCACCAAGTGTATATGTAAGTGAGGAAAACAAGTTTGACGTTGAGCTGTCAACAAGTTACTGTAAGGTTGTAAGTTGTTAAGCTATTTAATATATCGAATTGCACACATTGTGATATTAATACAATCCATAATATGAAAAAAATGCAATGATAAATTTGTTTGACAACATTACAAGTGAAGAGAAATAAAAATGCATTGTTTCCGTTGGCCGTTAATTGCAAATGCTCTATTTCGTCACTGAAGTATTTAATATATCGACCATCTGGCCGACATACCATATTGATTACTTGCATAGATTGTCATTTGTGCTTCATAACACTTAAATAAATAACAGTGTCACTTTGTAACTATTTACGCATGCACGTGAATATTACGAATGCTAGAAAAACAGAAGGACGGAATAAATTGCATTGACATTAAATATTAAAACATAATTTTAACATGTTTTAATAAAAACATTTTACACACTTTTTTTAAATAAAGCAAGCAATTGTTAGACAGGTATTATATGGATGTGTGTGTGCTATAAATTAATGGAAATTCCTAGCGTGGAAACACGTGCTAAACTTGTATTTGCCCCGTTAAGAAATACATTTATTTTCCAAAACATGTGCAAACACATACTTCGCACTTTACGAAGCAGTTTTTGTTATAACTATATATCACCTTTATTGTTTATTATCGGTGAATCACACGTTGGAAAACACAATGCATGATTTAAAAACTCAATTTACTTTCTCTTGTGTTGATTTTGATATCTGTTGAAGGTTAAACATACTGTGATGTTTGCCTTAACTTACTTTTCTGAAAAGTATTGTATGATTTTACCCCTGTTTTCTACGTAAATTTCCGAATATAAGGATTGCATGGTTTCAGAAAAAAATCCCATATGCTGATTAATACGAAGTAATGTGTTGCGATTGTGAAGCCGATCCGTAAATACGACCCTTTTCGATGACATGGTATACCAGTTCTGCTTGATTTTTGATGGTACACAATCAAAAGATCTTTTGGATGCCAAAACCGTCTGATCGCTTTAACAGATCGAGAGCAGAGAGTTCGTGTAAGTAATTGTACGAAATGCATCCATGCTGTTGACCTTCTCTTATATTATCTATTAATCCAAACCGAAAGTTTTGTATGTTTGTTTAAGGGTGTGTACGTGTTTTTCTTACAAATTAGCGGTGGGATAATCCGTTAAAATTAAAAGGAAAACAAAAACAAGAATGTATGTTGCAAGCTTGATAAGTTATTTGTGTGTGCTTCAAAAGAAAATCATTGAAATTATGGTACCAATATTATTGTATGCAAGCACTATTAAAACACGTGTTTTGCTTGATGTATTATTTTACAGGATAATAACAGGATACTTATAGATGCATTGTTGCCAAAAATGATCTTAAATTACGCGTTAAAAGGGTTATGTATACATTCGCATTCAACTGAATCTTAAGCGAAACGTATATTTTACATTAATAATCGGTTCGTAAAGATAAGGACTAATCGCCCCATTGGTGCAGAAAGGTACCATGTGACATTCAATTTAAATGACACATGGTACCATTTTGAAGCAATGAGGCGACATTATATGTTTAAATAAAATATAAGTTAAATGAGTAATGTGTGTATTCATTCATAGTTAAGTCTTTGTTTTACGTAATATATGACATTTTAGGACTAAAAACTTAGCAATTCACATTGTCTAACTATTCAACGAAAACACTTCTTATTTACAACGATAAGCGCTAGAAACGTTCTCTAATATTCCATTAATATTAAATGATGATTTGTGAAAAAAAAGAGCTCATACATAAAGCAATACTATATGTACATTTTTGTATTATTTACTGTGTATTACCTACGTACGATTGCCATTTGTCTTTTGATTTTACCATATTTGATTTCCCATTCCTCATTGCGTCTATCAGATACTGCTAATCAAAAACCTACAATAAAAGCGTGGATATATCCTTTTTAGTTTTTTGAAACCAATGATTTATGTGACAGATGTATATATATAATAGCTTTCTCATGATCGGTCACGCAATTTATGGTAATTATTCTGGGACTACGATTCATATTAACCTTTCAGTGACAAATGGTAATATATTGTATATGCTAAGCAATATTCAAATATGCCTCTGACAGTAGGCATTTGTACTGTCATATATAGTCTCATCTACGCAATCCCTTCCTTAATTTTACGAACTGGTCGATTTTGATTGTTCTTCATTGCCACTTTGACCTGATGCGGAAATTCATTCTTTGGATTAAAGAGAAAATAATAAATTAATTATACCTGATGTATCGTGATTGCTTTAAAAGTTAGTGTGTCTTCATTGGTAATCCATAACGTATGTGAATATGTTACAATGCGGATCGCTTAAAATTTAAACTTAACTTGCATTGAACCCACGTGATGTATAACGTACTTCTGAAACATATAAAGTCTGGATCATCTAAACATGACGAATCAAACAAACAATTCATATATGATCAAACGTTGGGTAACTCCCTTGAAGCAGTAGGGAATTTATTTGTGATCAAATACCCGGATACCTCAACTGACCAAATCAACAATTCGAAAATACCTATATGTGAGTTAAGTTTGGATGTGTTTTGCGTTTAAATAAGAATATGTAATCAAACTCAATTAAGGCTGTCCAACTACATATACAATCAGTATTGGTGGATACAATCACAAGAACGACATTTATAAATGATAAGGTAACACTGAAGCACTACGTTTGTTTGTGATATCTTAGAGATAAATTACATGTTCACACGAACTTTTTGAAAGCGAGTGTTTCAGCTTAGAAACATATTGACACTTATATATACTATACGTTAATTATACTATATTGTAATTGTATAAAATCACACATTGCGAGGTTTATAAACAAGTTCTGTACAGATGTAGTATCAATTCAGCTCACAACATCTTTTTCGGAATATAAGAATACAATATTAACTATACGATGTATGCAGATTAAAATGCAATGCCGTTCTTGAATCACATGTGACACACGATACCTGACATTTTTGCCTCAAATTTGACATTTATTTTGCACGATTAGGAGATTGAATGACATATCTTTCGTTGATTCTTTCGAATATATTATTATATACATAGCCTTAAAAATGGTGCCATACTTCTACACTTTGTCAATTCATACGGCACACGAAGACTTAAATTGTACTTTTTGACCTTTGTAACTATCTTGCTCTGGGGAAATTTAAATATTTGGAGCTGCCAGTTGCAAATAACCCAGCCCTAAACGAGTCTTATATATTAAGAAGGCACGTAGACATTTGTTTACACTAGGTATAAAACGATGGCCAGAACACTGCTTGAATCTAATAAATGAAACGAATTGCATTGTTAACTATATACTTTAAATGCATATCTTTCACTGATGTAAAGCTATTTTTACTCCAGTAATTTTCTTGGTATATATACAGATTGTTAATGTAATTTTGTAAAGACAATGTCGGCAATAAAATAGCAGTATTAGTGCCAAGTATGCTCAGTGAGTACTTATGACAGTTGCTTTCGATAAGTGCATACGTAGAGCACTCATGTATTATGATTAAAAACGTTCGACAAATGCACTTTGCATATGCAATCCAATTTATCAAATTATTTGCACTTTAAAAGACATTAGTTTTACAACTATAATGTGCGTTTACCCACCTGTTAAACATAAGTGTTAATATTCTGTATGAGATTGTGCGAGATAAGCCAATAACCAAACCATTATAATATGCAATATCATTATCTTGCATGCATTACACTATCGCATCACTAGCTTGTAAGGTTGAGTCGGAAAATTAATTATTTGTATGATTGATGTTGCTTTTGGCTAAAACGTTGAAGACACTTTACAACTTATGCTTGTATTTTGATTACTTGTCATCGAATTGCGGTGTGATCTGTTTGAATACATGTTATTGTATTTGAAATAGATGAAACATTCGTGGGTCATAATATTTCATTTTATTTTTAAGTCACATGGCTTTAAAAAAAATAGGTATCTCTTCTATGTCTAAATAGGTACATGAGGCATCGTGTTATGGTATATTCCATCTTTTGCTGTGAGTTTTTTTAATAATTATAAATGTACGGCAAATTGATTGAACAAAATAACAAAATAACGTAAGCTGCTTCTTCAAAGAACGTATAACTTCTTCTGTTTCGATGAAAAATTGACGATGATCTGTTATTGAAAATGTATGGTGATACGAATTGAGCTATCTCAGTATTAACATGGAATAAAACTGCTTTTTACCTCATGTTATCATGATTTTGAAATTATGTTCCTTTGGGAAACATAAAACCAATTGCCGATATAACTTACATTCAACTGAATAAATAATCTCTTGAATGATTAAAGTCTTTGCATTTCTATTTCATAACGCGTATGATTAACAACGTGTATGCATATTAGATCTGGACTTACTGTGTTCTTGAAATCCATTTAGCGCAGACCGTGTTCCACTGACTGTTCCGGATCGATCATCTTCGCCTGTCCCATCACTTTATGTGTTACAACTCGCTCTTATGTATTCGACGAGATAACTTATTTTTTCCCAAAATCTATAAGCTTGTATACACATCACAGATCATTGAACAAACTAATGTAACGGCAGACATTAATGTGACTGTAATTTCTATATAAAATGACGTAAATGACATTCAATTTAGTTTGAGTATTTCTCCTCTGAATTTATTCCGAACAATTTTATCACATTCACACTTAATTGAAATCCGCGTCTTTTTATTGTTCACAGTATTCTTCCCACAGCAAGTATAAGCTTCAATGTTCATTGTAGTTAGCTAACAGCTCGCCCAATAACAGCCGTACGTTATTTAGAACATATATAGAACATTATAAACGACACTTTGTTTTGACTGGAAGTATCAAAAGGCATAACCGGTATTATGACAATGGATTGTTACAACGGAACATCTGAGTCAAAAACCTTCACTTAAATTGCATACTGTTGATTTTGGTTTAGTGGTATGCTGTTTTGAAATAAAACATCAGCGTAAGAAAAACTGGTGCTTCAATGTTTTAACAATACGAAGTAACGTTTTAATAATAAACGCTGCAGAAGACTGATTGAAGTATGAATACAGTAAATGCAACTGGGCGCCCACGACGCTAGAAATGTGTGAAACGATGTTTTTATCTGGAAGACATGACGTGTGATTCACGCGAATGCTCTTAATTTATCACATGTTAAAGTAAAAAAGAACGGATAGGCTATAAACAAGACAATTAAAAATATAATCTACTCGTAAACATAGGCAATATATAGTTATATTTACGGCTAATTTATATGGTATGTCTTGAATTAGTAATCGAAATTCTACTACAACCATTACATCACATGATCGCAAATGACTTCAAGTGGTTCAATCGTAAAATATGTAAGATATTATAGTAACAGTTGTGTCATATTAACCTCACAACCGTACTACATGTATGTCAAAAGCAAGTAGATATAATGAAACTTAAAGACTCGACCAGATAGAGTTATACATATGTGTAGTATTAAAAAACATAGTGAGACAGTGTAAGTTACATGGTGTTTGAAAGAACAGCATTGAACATATTAGATCAACAGTTGAAATGTACATGTTTCCAATCGCAACACACCATCCAACAACAGAGCAAAACACAACATAACTTTAACGTTTTTATTTCATTGTTCCATATAATACCATGGACACATCAGTTTGCGAGTCACGGGTTCAATAACACATGTTAAGACAAAAATCGTGTACCATTGTTTTAGTCGATTCGTAGTTTACGTAACGCATCTTGTTTTTAAAAAATGGTTATTAAAAAACAACACATGTTTAGTATTAAACGTATAATATTTATCTAAAAAACTGCATGTTTTCTTTTACAATATATCATTATTTTAATGTTGAATTGCAAAACGATTTACACAAAATCAAAAGTGCGTATTTTTTGATAACTTGGCGGATGAGTCTCAGGTTCGGCATTGGAGCACGTCGGTTTCGCTCTCAAATGATTTACGTATGTATGATTAGTGTTGTGTTGGACGTATTTTCCTGTTTTGAAGAGGCAATTGTTATCTTGAGTAAGATAAATAACTAGCTGATGCTAAGAAGGGTTTCTCCCCCAGTGACATCTCTAAAGGTCCATTAGTTAAATATAAATATTATTTTCCTTTTTAAGGAGTATAACTTGTTTTAATATCTGTTTACGTTGAAAAAATATCATTAGGTATTTTAATGCTTCCGTTTAAATGTGAAAGTGTAATATCAAACACACGCAAAATTAACTGTTCTCCATTAAACATTATGTGCAAACCAATCAAACGGAAATCTTGGACTTTCCTCCTTACCATATCAGGATTATGTAGTCTTCCTATTGCAAACATAATTATATATATACGGTCCATTAGTTTTATATAATTAAGGTATGTTTACCCAAAACAGAACAGCACTTTATCAAACTTCACAAGAAAGATGAAAAGAAGATATGTTCTTTACTACAGACGTCGGTACCAATTGGAAACATAATTAATCTCCGAGAAGGTGTAAATATCTTAAGGGTTTTTGCCGACATTTCACAGAAAAGTGATACGTGTCTGGGAACTTATAATTACAAGCTCGCAAAATATGCTAAACGAAGACATTTGTTATTTTACAATTAGGGTAGACTTTGAGAAGGAAATTAATGCTTTATAATTGACGAAATACGCTGTTCACTTATTTACACAATTACAATATACACATATATTGATTAAATAAGTAACCCTACATCATGTTTGACGTAATGAGTTATTGTGCATTTCAAAACATTATATTGAAAGAGTCGGTAGGATGCATTTTATAGGTGAAGCCGTTTTGGACACGGTTTTTCAAACCAAACCATGGCTAATTTATATTCGTGCCGGTAATACATTTCACCAAGAGTATTTATAAGTGACAAGTTTGACGTTGAGCCGTCAAAAGGTATGCTATGAAAACAATCCATAATTTGAATTGTTCAGTGATTAATTTGCTTGAAAACATAACAATGGAGATACAAATGAATTGTTTCCGTTGGCCGTTAATTGCAAATGCACTATGTCGTCACTAACGCATGTCATATATCGACCATCTGGCCGACATACCATAGTGTTAACTTGCAGAGACTGTCATTTGTGCTTCATTTCACATAAATATATATAAAATGTAACGTTGGTCGTATCAAATGGGTATGTTGAGAGGAAATGCAACTATTTATACATGCTAGTTAAAATTACGAATTCTAGTTAAACAGGGTAGCAGAAGGACGGCATTAATTGTGTTGATATTCAATATTTGAATATAATTTCCACATATTTTAATTAAAACATTTTACACATTTTTTACATAAAGTAAGCACTTGTTAAATAAGTATTATATTGAATTATGTTGTGCTATAAATGTATGGAATTGCATAGCATTTATACGCGTGCTATACTTCTATTACTCTTATGCAAAATATTCATGTGCCAAAATATGTGAAAACCCATACTTTGAACTTTACGGTTAAGCTTTTATATGTGTCACCATTATTGTTGGATATCGGTAAATCACTCATTTAGATGCACAATGCATGCTTTGAGAACTTATATTACTGTGTCTCTTGTTGATCTTGATATCTGTTGAAGGTTTAGCAGACTTTTATTGTTTAACTGATCTTACCTTTTTGAAAAGTTTTGTATGATTTTACCTGTGTTTCTACGTAAGTTTCCGAATATAATGATGGCATGGTTTCAGGAAAAAAATGCCTATATGCTGATTAAAAAGAAATGATGTGTTGCGATTGAGAAGTCGATCCGTAAATACGCCCTTTTCTATGACATGGCATACCGGCTTAATTTTGGATGGTGCAAAATCAAAAGATCTTTTGGTCTGGAGTTAGGGTGCCAAAACCGTCTGATTGCTTTAGCAGAGAATTTTTGTAGTTGTACAAAATGCACCAATGCTGTTGACTTTTTGTATATTCTCTATAAACCGGAAGTTGTGTAACTTTGTTATGCGGGGTGCATGCGTTTTTCTTACAAATAAGCGTCGGGATAATCCGTTAAAATGAAAACAAAACAACAATAAAGTATTTTGCGAACGTGATTCGTTATTTAGGTGTGTTTGAATCGCAAATCATTGAACATGTGTAACCCATATTATTGTATGCAAGCACTATTTAAAAAAAAATCTTGATGTGTTATTTTACAGGATAATACCATGATACTTATAGATGAAATGTTGTTAAATATGATCTTAAATATCACTTAAAATGGGTTATGTATACATTCGCAATTAACGAAATCTGAAGCGAAATATTTATTTTACATTAATACTCGGTTCGTTAAGACAAGAACAAATTATTTTTTAAAATAAAAAATCAGTAAAATGAAAAATGTGTGTAACTATTCATAGATAAGTGTTTGTTCTTAGTAGATATGCCATTTAAGGACTTAAAACTTAAGTAAGTCATATTGTCTAACTATTCAATGAAAACACATCATATTTACAAAGTTAAGCTCTAGAAACGTGTTATAATATACCATTTATTTTAAATGATGATTTGTAAAAAAAACGTACGCATACATATAGCGATTATAAACATATATATTTCTTAATATGAACTGTTTATTAGCAACGTCTGATTGCCATTATTGTCTCTCAATTTTACCATTTTCGATTTCCCTTTCCTCCTCGCGTCTATCAGATAACGCAAATCGTGAACCTACAGTAAAAGCCATGATATATCCGTTTTAGTTCTTAGAAACTAATGATTTATGTGACAGCAGTATTTCTTATAGCTTCCACATGATTGGTTACGCCATGTATTGAAATTATTATGGGAATACGATTCATATTAACCTTTCAATGACGAATGGTAATATGTTTTATATGCTTAGCAATATTCAAATATGCTTCTGACAGTTCGCATACTGTCATATATAGCCATATCTACGCAATCCCTTCCTTAATTTTACGAACTGGTCGATCTTGAAAATTGCCACTTTGACTCAATGCATTAAGACATTATTTAGATTAATGACAAAATAATATTAACTTGACTTATCGTGATATCTTTCAAATTCAGTTTGTCTTCAGTGGTAATCGATAACATCTGCCGATATGTGACAATGCAGATCGCTTATAATGAACACTTTACGTGCATTCCATTCACGTCATGTATTACGTAGTTCCAAAACAAACAAGGCCCAGAAAATCCACACATGACTAGAAAGCTCACCGTTCATTATATAAATGAAATGGAAATTAAACTAAGTGTCCTTATAAACTTTTAATTTTTCTGAAAGTTATCAAACAGTCATTTTCCCTTACACTCTCCATACTTTGATAACCCGTTATATTCCATTGTTAAGTAAACAAAATTTACAAACCAGACTTATGAATTTTTTAAAACGTAGTTATCCTTTTGCAGAGTCCATTACATAATCCTGTTTTAATAATGTATTACTTAGAGAAATGTTACGTTTGTTGGTATCATTTGTGGCTTGTTCTGAGAAAACTGGGCAAAATGCTTGTGCGTAAATTGTCATCCCAGATTAGCCTTTGCAGTCTGCACAGGCTAATGAGGGACAACAATTTCCGCTTGTATGACATTTTTCGTTTAAATGAAGTCTCTTCTTAACAAAAATCCAATTTAGGTGGAAAGAGTCGTCCCTGATTAGCCTGTGCGGACTGCACAGGCTAATCTGGGATGACACTTTACGCACAAGCATTTTGCACAGTTTTCTCAGAATACGACACAGTTACCCATGATCAGGCTCTTACATAGAGAACTAACTGTGAACTATCTTTTACGCATGAACAGGCTTTCGCAGAGAGAACTAACTGGGAGATATCTTTTACTCAGGAACAGGCTTTCGCATAGAGAACTAACTGGGAGATATCTTTTACGCATGAATACGCTCTCGCATAGCGAACTAACTGGGAGATATCTTTTACGCATGAACAGGCTCTCATATAGAGAATTAACCGGGATATATATTTTATGCATAAACAGGCTCTCGAGTAGCGAACTAACTGGGAGATATCTTTTACGCATGAACAGGCTCTCGCATAGAGAACTAACTAGGAGATATCTTTTACGCATGAACAGGCTCTCGCATAGAGAACTTACTGGGAGATATCATGTCCTCATGAACAGGCTCTCGCGTAGCGAACTAACTGAGAGATATCTTTTACGCATGAACAGGCTCTCGCATAGAGAACTAACTGAGAGATATCATGCAGTCACGAACAGCCTTTCGCATAGAGAACTAACTGGGATATATCGTTTACGCATGAACAGGCTCTCGCATAGAGAACTAACTGGGAGATATCTTTTACTCGTGAATAGGCTTTCGCATAGCAAACTAAGTGGGAGATATCATGTACTCATGAACAGGCTTTCGCATAGAGAACTAACTGGGAGATATCTTTTACGCATGCACAGGCTCTCGCATAGAGAACTAACTGGGAGATATCATGTACTCATGAACAAGCTTTCGCATAGAGAACTAACTGGGAGATATCTTTTACGCATGAACAGGCACTCGCATAGAGAACTAACTGGGAGATATATTCTTTACGCATGAACAGGCACTCGCATAGAGAACTAACTGGGAGATATCTTTTACGCATGAACAGGCACTCGTATAGAGAACTAACTGGGAGATATCTTTCACGCATGAACATACTCTCGTATAGAAAACTAACTGGGAGATATCTTTTACGCATGAACAGGCTCTCGCATAGAGAACTAACTGGGAGATATCTTTCACGCATGAACATACTCTCGCATAGAAAACTAACTGGGAGATATCTTTTACGCATGAACAGGCTCTCGCATAGCAAACTAACTGGGGGATATCTTTTACACATGAACAGGCTCTCGCATGGAGAACTAAATGGGATATATCTTTTACGCATGAACAGGCACTCGCATAGAGAACTTACTGGGAGATATCTTTCACGCATGAACAGGCTCTCTCCTAGAGAACTAACTGGGAGATATCTTTTACGCATAAACAGGCTCACGCATAGAGAACTAACTGGGAGATATATTTTATGCATGAACAGGCTCTCGCATAGCGAACTAACTGGAAGATATCTTTTACTCATGAACAGGATTTCAAATAGCGAACTAACTGGGAGATATCATGTACTCATGAACATGGCTTTCGCATAGAGAACTAACTGGGAGATATCTTTTACGCATGAACAGGCTCTCATATAGAGAATTAACCGGGATATATATTTTACGCATGAACAGGCTCTCGCGTAGCGAACTAACTGGGAGATATCTTTTACGCATGAACAGGCTCTCGCATAGAGAACTAACTGAGAGATAGCATGCAGTCACGAACAGCCTTTCGCATAGAGAACTAACTGGGATATATGTTTTACGCATGAACAGGCTCTCACATAGCGAACTAACTGGGAGATATCTTTTACTCGTGAACAGGCTTTCGCATAGCAAACTAAGTGGGAGATATCATGTACTCATGAACAGGCTTTCGCATAGAGAACTAACTGGGAGATATCTTTTACGCATGAACAGGCTCTCGCATAGAGAACTAACTAGGAGATATCATGTACTCATGAACAGGCTTTCGCATAGAGAACTAACTGGGGTATATCATTTACTCATGAATAGGCTCTCGCATAGCGAACTAACTGGGGATATGATTTACTCGTGAACAGGCTTTCACATAGAGAACTAACTGGGAGATATGCATGGCATTGGAATGTCTTAAATATTAGAATATTAAAAAATCTATAACGAAACAAAAAAAATATCAAAATCGAAATTATCACATTTGTTATAAAGGGTGGTTTGAACATTGTTATTGCTAGGTAAGGTCTAAATCTTCACATTCAGCAATGGTACTTGAATAATTTGATTTATTTATTGTTCTCTTGGATCAATTTGTTTTTATATAATTTCAAAATGTGGGTTATTAAAATCTAGAACATTATTTATATATCTTCTGGTTGTGTTAAAGCTTTGAATTATAGTTCAATAAACTATATAGCATAGCAGAATAAAAATCAATCAACTTTACGTTTTGCAAAATTACTACCCATATGAACCACTATACATTGTTAACATAACAATCTTCATAAACCCTATTGCTATAAGTGATTATGTGTTTTCGTCCTTCATTCCGTCAGTCTGATACATTGCGTTTTTATATATGGTTTGGTTTATTCAAGATACAATAGACTTACAGTCCATGACTATACATGATATAGTAACATAGTAACGCATATAAAAGCATGACATGTGATCATTATTAGATTTCATAAGTTGTTAAATAAAGGGCTCCTGTGAACGTTTAACAGTGAAACATAACATGTTTATATGTTTAGCTGTTGTATTTCCTAAACCGAAGTGTAAATTACTAAAATGAAATCATTTAGGTTTCCATAAAAGCCACACGATTGCTTCAAATAATAGACAAACGATTATAAATCCGCAACTAGACATTTTGAAAAGTTTTTTATTTGATTTGTTTATGATATTAGTTCAGAGGTCTGTGTTTATAGCAATTGTTTGTACCACTATCAATATCTTTGCAAACGAATATATTCCTTTGACTATAATTCGATGTTATATTCTCAAGTAGAACGTTAGCGAATACAGAACACCCCGGAAACAAAATATTAAGTAATTAATGCACGACAACGCCTCCAACAATATAATATACCAATCAGTTAGACTGAATGCAAGTGGTAGGTTATGTTCGTCGACAGCATGGACAATCACACGAACTATTATATATTTGGCTGACATAGGGTTATTGATTTTACACGTCCGAAGTCGAGCATTAAATTTCATATTTCGCAACTTAAATAATTGTTCCACTGATTCAATCGATTTAAAAGAGGTTCGGAGGTGTTCCAATCTCAAAACCATTCCGCTCAATTATGTTTGCTACGTTTTGCTCTTTTATTCGACACTCTTATTCAGGAAAATATAGCAAAATAAGCATAATTTAAACGTTAAATGTCTTCATAGACAATGGAAACGTTGTGATGCGTATATGTTTATCGGACGTCTGTTTCCCGTTGATTCTAATATGAATGATACGTTCAGAAAAAAAAATACACATCAAACGGAATTAGTACAAAATGATCTTGTTAACGATAGCTGTATTGTATTTGTATTCTTTTTCTTCAATCTATTTAATTAGGAAAAACAAATAAACACTCGCTGAAAAATTGCTGCAAATGATAAAACAAAAAAATGTGGATTGAGATCAAAGGAGTTCCTTTCCTCGGTTGTTCAAGAGAGCGAAATTAAGGACAGCATTTGTTTCTTCATATTACATAAACCGCGTAATGCTGACTTCCTGAACAGATCATTATAACGCACTGACTTAATTAGTGACTTTGTGTGGGCAATGACAGACAAGAAGATACTTATAGGGATGTGTGTGGCGTTAATTCCTAGTACGATTATGTATTTATGAAATATTTAATGCCTAAGAATCTTATAGACCTGAACTTGATTAAATTAACTCATGTCATTAGCGAACACGTATTATTTTATACCTAATGAACTTTTTACGATTTATTGTAGAATAATGAAGCAAAATGTCGCATAAAGTGTTCAATTAAAACAATGTATAACGGTTTAATTATGTTCCTTTGTAGTGTATGTGTGTATACAGAATGTAAACTTATAATACATTGCAATAAGTCAAACACTATATTATTTTGTCGTTATCATAACAATGCGTGGAGTCTGTTTATATAAGGCGAGTTAAAAAAATAACTGTCCTTATCAAAGTGCGTTTGTTAGAAGAATACAGTACGAGACTTTGATGTGTGTACTTGAAGTGTAGATAACTAAGTTACAAGCAATGCATTACTGTCATTTGTTATATATATTTTTTCAGCAAGATATACTTATAAAACTCAAGAAATATATCAGGATAATAATTTGTTTTAATACCCGAACTTATTTTATTAAAGGCCAGTAAGCATTTGCCTTTTTAGTACATACCGTTACATAAAACACGGCATTGAACATAAAACATGTTTATAACTGGTGTTACCGCATTGAAATTGGTAACAACAAGGCATTGACTGTTTAAACAGGCCGGAAAGCACGCACAATGTTACATTAAGCCCAATACTTATCATCACATAAACAGCATTGGCCACATAACGCAAGTCAAATTTACGGAGACATATCCGTCACTTAAGGAACCAATTAATTTTTTTCGAACCAATATGAGTGTATCTCGTTTATTGTAAACACAAACAATATAAGAATTTCGTTTGATATGGGTTCCACATACGCTTAGAATTGCCAGAATCCGTATTCAGTTCGTAAGATCAACTGTAAACGTCAAGCGGCATATCAACAGTAAAGTGTATGTTGATAAGTGTGCACCTCTTGCGATTGCGTAACAGTCAGTACTTACATATGAGACAGCTTAAAGTGTAATGCCTGATTCCTGAAACCTATACTGCATATATACGCTTGGCGTTTACAATCGATGTGCTTTTATTGACATATAACTAGCAGCTAGGTAGGCAATCGGCTATAACATAGTTTGTCCTGGAGGAGTATGAAGCATTGGACAACCTTCAAATAAGTCGACGCTCTTATTAATAGATGGCGAATCTTTACAACTACAATTACAATTCAAGACAAACATATTGTTAATTGATATTTTGACGCGTTTAGTCGCCCGTTTGACATGACATATAAGAGGCTGATCTAGAATTAAACGCACTATTGTTTTTGTTTAAACATCAAATAAGTGCAAACTACAATTGATAACGCGAAATACTTTGTCTTTATCTCATTAATATAAAAAACCAAATATTTAAATTTCTATTTCCATATGTATTCCATTAAATGGTTATGAGAGAAAGTTACAATATAATAATCCGTGCTTTGTAGGAAAATTGGTCCACCGCAGTCAGAAATCGGCTTTTGCCACCATTTTGTTTATTTAAGTGGTTTATTTTAAAGGGACCTTTTCACAGAGTGTGGCATGTTTTGAAATTTGTCATTTAAAGCTTCAAATTGATAATGTTAACATCGGAACTAAAAAGCTCCAGTAAAATTCTAGAATAAAATTAAATTAAGAAAAACATGTTATCCACACCTGGGCTCGAACCACTGACACTTGGAGTAGAAGTCTAGCGCTGAAACCACTCGGCCATCTATGCTGCTACAATTTCTTTGTATTAAATACTTTATATAAGCAAGTAGTAGTGTCACGAAATATAACGATCAAAATTTCCAAATAATTTAATCGTTTTGCGTTTGCAACGCTGTACAATTTGCATGTTTTTAAATCGTCAAAACATACATATTATGGGTAGTTTAGCTCATGGTAAATGTTCAGTAGTATTGTTTCCTCGCAAATAACACAACTACAACACACATGTTCAAATCTGTCATAACATTTATCCATGTGCCTGTTTGAAATGTGTGATATTCCATAAAGTATGATGTGTGTACTTTTGAATTATTTTTAATTAAATGCCGTCGAATACGATTGAGTTTTTTGATCAGGTAGGTGCATTATCTGATCGTTGAAACAAAAGCACTAAAATACTTCAATAAACAAATTTCTCTATTTAAACAATACTTACTGTCGTTCATTTGGTGCAGCACTTGAACGATGTCAAAGCTGGGCAATTCTGAGAATATTGCAATTAAGTGACACAACCAGCAAAGCAAATCTCTTTACTGTCAGCAACTCCTTTATTTAAGGCATGTGTAAATTGACCATATGTATACGAGACAAAGCAATAAAGATTACTAAAAAATAAATTGAATGACATTGAATACAAAGTATTGTTAGGCAAGGAGGTAAACGTATTAAAGTCCTGCAAAAAGCATAACTATATTATATTTTCCCCATTCATTGTACACGATATTCTATTACCGTTGCCCTTGAATATCATTACGTCACGGTCTGGTAAATATAAACATCTGAGTATTGTAATACTAAGAATGTCTTCATTTTTAAGTAAAGTAAATGACAAATTACTAGCGTATACATATTAATAGTCGCATACACACAATGAAACATAAATAACAATTGAGCAATATGCTGACACATCACATTGTTCTGCTCGAAAAATAATAAATAGCAATATTCCTGAACTTGATACCATGATCGCTTGCATATTTTCATTATTTTGCGTAACATAATCACCCGAACGTGTAACTTATTTTTGACTTCATGTGATCGTTTTAACTTAACTAATGGCGGACATTTAAATTCACATTACGCAATACATGTATGTGTTCCAAGCAAGGGACCTACAGCACAACTATTGCTAACGAATTAAAAGTTGCTTAAAGGTTTTATATCCCTTTTTCGTGCATTTATGTACATGTCAACACGCGTTTTGTTTGACCCGTAAAGTGTATTAAAGTATTGGTTGTTACAGTTTATAACAATACAAGACAAGAAAAGAACAAAAGTTCCGTTAACATTCCACGATAGGAACTACAGTTCTCCCCTTTATGACATTTGTCCTTAATTGACTTGCCGTCGATGCAGATAATGTAGCGGTCTTGCCTGTGTGCAATGTTACCTTATGAACGTAGTTGAAACGTCAGGTCAGATTTACGCAACCATAATTCATTATGTAAAGTACAAATGATCAAATATGTATTGGTTGTTGTAAATCTGATATGTTTCATTACAATATCTAATTATGTCAATCATATTATCAATTACTGAAAGTATTTTAATGAAAAGACAATCAGTGTCATTTCAAGAAACATTCACTCCTTAATGAATATAATTTATATTGTTTATTGTAAGATTCTAAATTATCATGGACTTAAGTTTACTCGTGCTATATATCGATATTTGTTTTTGACAATTTAATGATGCTTAATGCGCGCAGCTCATTGCACAATTCTACTTGGACCTATATTGATATACAATATGATATTGTATACGTTATAAGTTATGCCATACAACGAAAACATGAGACACGTGAAACACTGTATTTAGGATGTCTTTCCCTTGGGTAAAAAGCATGTAGTTACAGTATAAAACATGGAAAATAAGTTGGCTGCCTCAAATATTTTCCCAAGAAAATGCAATTTTGTTGTTTTGCATAAAAATGTTCAGGTGTGAAATGGTACACTCGCGACTACTTTAGCATGTACTTACAAATAGTTTTGAATAGTTGTGTACTATGTTTTCCCCACCTACTGAAAACTGACTTAAGCCCAAATGAGTGGTTGCAAAAGCGGTCAGCCAAGATTTGCTCATTTGTGTTTAGGTTTTGCTGTGTACAATTAATCGATAAACGCTTACTTTTTTTTCTAGTGGGAACCGTCACTGAGCGTCTCCTGCATACTCAAATGCAATGTAACTATGTTTGTATTAATTAGTGAACGTCAATCGACTTTTATTAAATGATTTAACATTATATGTTATTTATACAAGTCCATGTCAATACAAAAACTTTAAAAAATTAGAGAATAATTGTTACAATGAATGTTAAAGATAAACATTGTTGTTTGATTTCGTTATTCAAATTAAATTCATGTAGCAAACATACGCTGTTGTGTTATATTTAAAACACATGTGAATCTCTTTTACACACACTTGCAGTTGTTTATGTAGAAAGTACTGCTTAAACAAATGGCTTTGTGAAACTGAGTATGGACACTTTATTACCATTTTCTGTTTTGTAAAGAGGCGATAATATGTAGTAATAATAATAATGCAAATTTGAAGGTAGTTTCATAAACGTGCCACTGGCAACAATACACATGTCTATATACTCAACTAGTGCATTCCTTCATTCACATACAAGCTATACGTCATCGTTTTCTATCGTCTCCCTGAGATGTATGTACCCTGTTACAAGCTTATCTCTTTAATTGTAAGAATTGCTTATCTTCATTGTATGTGGATTTTGTATTAGTTATAAGGATACTACTGAAACTTTGTATAGTTATAAGTACGCTCTAATTGAGTATGTTGATAGGTTTAATTTACAAGTAAACTAACAGTGTTTTGTATGACTACGAACAAGGCATTTCTTATATATTATTTTTATGAAACGACATCGTATGCGAACAGTTACCTAATGGTGATCAATACTTTCACTAAAATGTGTTACTTTAAAGTTAGTTAATCTCTGTTTAAATAAATAGATTACAATCGATTCATTCCAGGTTGTGATGGCATGATTTCCAAGAACATAAACCACTTTAATGGTGATTTAATAGTGAGCAATGTTTGACTATACTTTACATCCGAATCGAAACATAATTAAGTCAGGTAAGCATTTTGTCATTGGTAAATTCATTTACATGCGTTATTTTATGCACACGATCATGTTTAAAGAGGATGTTTTTGGAGAATGGAATACTTTTGTCTTCATGAATTGAATTTGTAATCTCATCGCTCGTTAATTGTTGAACATTATATACGTTTATATCCAGAACATTTGTGCAAACGCCATTATTTTATCAATCATAGGCATTGTAGTTTTGTTGTTAACATGTTGACTTAAATTGCTTTATTTAAGTTGTCAAATGTAAACATGATTGAAGTTGATAGAAATAACACATACTTAATATAATTTGTTTTGACAAATATGGCGATTTATTTCTAAGTATCATCATATTACTAGTGCATGTGTACACACTTGTATTTAATATATTTCATAAGTTAACATTAAATTATATTAAGAAGTGATATGTTTGGGGTCAATGGCAAACTTCGTTGTTTTTTCATCGATTTAAATCTCTGATAGTGTGCATGTGTATGTTTTGAGTTGTTTATTGTCATCTTTTGAATAGAACATTTTTCGTCGCTGATACAAATTTGTTTCTCTCCCGGTGATGTTTTTGTAGCTTCGTTAATCTAACATGTTTATTTATTTTTTGTTATGAAACATCAGTTCCACATCGGTTTGGTCGTTTATTGGTATACCACTATTATTTTCTTTTACATGTAACCATCCACGTTATTGTACTTGCATTATTTAATTAGTTTGTATAACGTTCATGGTATTTTTGTCAGTTGATGTTAAGGAATTCCAAAATACTACTTAAATGGTGAATTGAAATGTGAGGGAGGGACTTGTAGCGTTATTCGATCTGAACAATGACGCTAACACATAGATAATGTTTCCATTTTATTTTGCTACTTAAAATTATAACACAAACAATTTCCAAAGTCCAGATCCAAATCCAATAGATAATCAACAAAATTCAAGCGAACCCTTAAAGGGGGCCTCGCCCAATACAGCAAGAAATAGCGTAACTACATCTTTGCCTGTGTGCGTGATCTGATTTACTATCAACAAATAACACCTTATATAGCAGTTGAACAGACAGTAATATGTAATATCAGTAAAGGTCAAACCTCTTAAGGAAAGAGTTTGATTAATAAATGACATTTTTTGCCCATTAGTTGACAGTACATGGTGGAAGGTTGGTAGATTAATACATAATTTTTAATAAAGCTGGCCACACCATGACATTTTATGTTTGTCGATAACTGACACTCTCAAATGTTTACTAGATTTAGGCTTCTAGTCACATGTATCTATTTCAATAATAATAATAATTTCGTTTTATAAGTATAATTGCATATATTCCATGAAGATAATTTGTACATTATTTAATAATGACAGTACCGTTTTATAAACATAATTTATGCATAATATTTAGTATATGTCTTTAGGATAATATAATGTCTACTTAGTTATAAAATAACAATCATATCCTACATTACTGATTTCTATATGATTTAGTAATGGTTTTCAATGTTAATAAACTTAATTAGATTAGGTTATTACGTCACAGACTAATAAAATAAAAAAGTGCATTTCCCCCATACAACAGTTTTTGTTTACAGCAATAAAACGATGCTCTCAGGCATCCCTTATTTACTATTCTGTTCGTGGTATATGCGCAATTCGTATTGCAAACGTCAGTGTCGGTTAGTTATTTATAATAAAGGTACTTCGCAACGCGTTACGCAAACCACACTCAACTATAGCACAATTTACCAGAAAGACGAAAATAAATTATGTTATTTATTACAGACGTCGGTATCAATTGAAAACATAATTAATCTCTGAGAGGGTGCTATTATCTTGAGGGTCATTGCCTCCAGTTCAAAGAAAAGCGATGCCTGTTTGGAAACGAATATTAGCAGGCGTACAAAACCATTTAAAAGAAACAATAGTGTATTGTGCTGAACGTATTTTGCAATGAGCGTAGTCGTTGGTAAACAATAAGTTGCATACATATGTAACATAATAATATAACAAGCATGGGTGCTCTCTTTATCTTTTAAATTGCAAATAAGTGCCGCTTATCATATACACCGCACTGATGCATTAGATGATTAGAGCGTTATGTGGTATTTTATTTTCAAATATTTTCAAGTAAGACAATCCTCCAAAAATGTAACTTTGTAAGATCAGGCAAACATGGTGATTCGTTAACTGCTTAACAATCTCAGAAGTTTGGACTAATTCAGCCTCACTATGATTATATATATAATCGTGATATAATGATATGAGTGACCGTACACATTGCCAGTTTGCAATTTAGTGACACACTTCACGTTTTACGTAATGTTTATACAATAACCTCAGAGGTACACTGTTATTTAAACAACCCACAGAAGCTTTTAAATTGACCTCATTTATATATGTCGCGCAATTAGATAATTGCAATTTATCAATACCAAACTATATAACAATACAACAACAATAACCGTACATATAACTGAATTACCATGTAATGCGAAAAGGTATTTAACAGGAGGCTGAAGTATTGCTAGTTTATGGATGGATATCTTTCAACGATTGCAGAAAACAAGTGTAATGATGAACTTTAAATAACTTTTGATGAGCCTCTCAGTGGAAAAACTATTTATAAATTTCGACTTAACATATAAAAACAATTCAATTATGAATAAAGCGTACAATTTAATTCAATTGCATGCATGACGATTGGAAAAAAAATTGCGACCGAGGAAAATATTACACAAGGCCGATAACTGAAACTTCAATACTTCGCCAATTTTTCATTTTGTATATCGGCCACATTTATTGTTTTAGTTTTATACGTTGATGAGGTGCAATCGTGATATTGATCCGTGGATAAGCTCATTTAAATTAAATCTGACCCTATTTCTCGACATGACTTGTAATCCTAAACCAATGAGGATAAAAACGGAACGAGGCGTTTCCGTTGTTCTATATTTGAGGTGCCAAACATTATTATCACTTCCGCAGATCTGTTGCTGAGAGCTTGATTTTGTGTTACTCAATATACTAAATGCACCCATGCTGTTGGCTTATCCATTCTCATTTACAGTAAATGAAGACCGCCAATTTTATGTAACGCTATTATACGGTATTCATGTGTTATGCTCGCAAAAAGCGTTGGTGTGATTTGTTCAAATTAAGAAACCAATAATGCATCGAACAAATGTATTTTCTGGTTGGGATGTGCTGAACAGCAAATCATTACGTTCCTTTTATTATATTAAAAACAGATTTTAAGATCAGTACGAGATTGTTATAATCTCATAATATGATCTTAATTGTAAAGAGTGTGAAGAAAAATTACATGCTGCAAAATATTATTACATACATTGTATTATATAAATATTGAAAACATTGTCATTTAAAGAACAAATTATCAAAAACCTAGGTTTTTTTTTATAAAAATACTCAGATTTTGTTATAAGCATGACGAATACATTGATGTTTATTTTTGTCAATTGTCATCCATTTCAAATTTATAGTAAAGCTCCAGACAATTAACAACACATATATGTAATCATGTCCTGAAAAGAGTTTGTTTTATTATTTTTTCAACATGAGCCTTAATTTCAATTTCTTTTTTTAAGTTTGTTCATTTATGTACATGTATTTGCATCGTACATAGAAGCATTGAACAAATGCATTCGAACACAAAACTAATCCAATCGATAAAAAACATATGCTTTGTTTTTATTATCAACATTGTTTAGACATATTTTTATTTGTTGCCGTACAACAAGTTTCAAACACAAATCATCAGGTAATGCAGATAATTGTAAAAACAAAACAATAAACAGCTACTTTGAGACGTTTCTAAATTGATGCTAAACAACGTTTACATAAATTCTGAATGTATCTATATTTTGCGACCATCTCTATACAACAAAAAAACACTTGAACCAAAGTTTACACTCAGTGTTAAAAAGGGCAAAATATAAATGGATGGCTTTTTTTATGTTAAGTTATTTAAACGCGTCTAATATTTATTAAGTGCAGACAGGGACTATACATAGTAATAACGAAATTAATATAAAAATGCTCTACTAATAGAGGCCATTAATATCAATCTGATGGAATACATTGCAAACTATCGCCTTACACACAGAATATCTACACGACGGAGATAATTATATTACTGGGATTTTTTGTGTATATGGACATATCATGATAATTAAGCGGAAACAAAGAATTGTTATAGAAATTAAAGCTTTAACTACATTGTAATGATACTCATATCTGATCACGTTACCCTTAACGATAGGTTTCCAATTCTTGTTAGAAATAAATAGCTCAACATTGTTGCTGACACTTGGGTAAATCAACATTGATTGCCACTTGCAAATAAAAATTGCATATAAAAGCTACGTTACATTTCTCAAAACGGTTGACTTCGCCATTATTTTTATGAATACATCTTATTAATGCAATGCTTACCTATTTACATTGACGATAAAACGTAAGTTTAATCGATTAGCACAGTTGTTTACACTTGTGTTTGTCAAAATTGATAACCTCCGGCAAATGAATGTTGCATATAAAATTTAATTTAGAAAAGTGTTACGCTTTCCCAAGACGCTTGGCTTACAACGTTTACACGCTTACTCATATACTGTATTAACAACCACAATATTCGAATATCTAGGATAGTGTCGTATGAGTACTTTATTATAAATCATGTGTAATCAACAATAAACATAAACTGCCAATCATTGGCATTATCACATCAATTGACTAGACGTTTATAACTGCAATATTCTTAGTGAGAAAATTAATACTCATTTTAGTTTCAAGATGTTACATTTATTTATGCTTCTCGATAATACCTTTCATATCTATACAAGAATTGTTTACAAACATACAATCGAAATCCGTTTTATTGTTTTGCATTAATGCTATATGTATATATTGCAGGAGTGTGAACTATGTAAACTATTTAGAACTGAAACCTTCCTGGATAGTCAGTTTATATGATCACTTGAGCGCTACTCAAATATCAACAAAATTAACATCTCATATTAAATTTCTTTTGAACGATTCATCACGCTCTGAGGTGATTAAAATCCACGTTGAGAGTATTGTTGACATGTTCCCTTCGACACAAAGATGTATTTGTGCTATCATCACGGAATGGTTTAACATTTAACAGTGTTACAGTTTTACTTCTAAGCCTCTGATTAAAAGAGACGCCATATTTTGTTTCATATTTAGCATGAGTTGTCTATAAACAACTATATGACCCCTTGACGTGCAGCCAAGTGTAGTTATGTGAAATGTCTATTATATGTTTTACTAAGGCATGACTCATTGACCTTATCAATTGACATGTCGTCCACAAACTTAGTTGACGTCTTCCTTTTTGTTGAATGGTCTTTTATGAAAGCGTTCATTCAAAAGCACGCGGAAAAAAGTTCATGTTTAAAGCTCATGGGACAATAGCTTTTAAATGATAACGCGAAAGTCAATAGGCAATTTATTTTTCTCAAATGTAATCAGAGTACAAATTTGGATGGCCAATGGTCAAAACATTCTCTATGTACCGTGAATTGTAACATGCGAAAGATTTAATGTTTCACAGACCATCTGACCGACCGACCGACTGGTTTTTTTAAGGTTTCGTATACATTTAGCGTTTTGAACACCGATGGCTTTCAATGCAGAAATCCAAATATAACGGTTAAAATCACTCGTATTTACGTTTTAATCGAGATAATTTAACCTTTCTGAAATTGTGTTTGCCTGTTAATTCAATAGGGTTTTATAATTAAATTGATAAAATGGCACACTTGTTGCGACTGTATTGTCCTAACGTATATGAAATGTTTACGCACAATTGGGTCAGAACACGTTCTCAGTGAATTGAAATCCGTGTCTAAATTATTCTTGACAATATGCTTATCACAGGAAAGATTACATTGCATTTGCATTGTATTAATCTAATGGTTCGGTCGATGACCCTCATTGAGCGAACGATGTTGTAAATTATTTACAACAAAACGAAACTTTATAAACGACGCTATGTGTTGATTACTTCACATCATATAGATTTGAAATATCAATGGATCTTTAGTACATTACAACAATGTATGCCACAACACGTCTAGAAGGCAAATTAAGAGTATGAAACAATATCTAGCTGAACTGAAATTACGATTTCATACATTTGTGTTCTGAGTTGAATTGTTTTTGTTTTATTGTTATGATAGGTTAATAGTAAACATCGTTTGTTAAATATCAGTAATGCGCTGTGCAAACTAGAACCTTGATAGTTTTATTTCTCCATACTTCATCAAGGCATGATACAGTGACCTTAACATACTGTCAAATCAGTGAAGCGACATTATTATTGTGACGTCTTAGCGTTCATGCGAAAGTTTTTTACCCGATTCTAAAGGTTAACAAAGTGAGAGGAAAATGGAATTTTTCATTCAAAAGACCTTTTAACTCATGCACATGTACATTAAATTTACATTTCTATCAAAACCTCTTCTCTCGTGATTATATTAATTGTTATATACTAAAATAAGCGCTTGCGCAGATAAACGTAACGCTCGTATTATTAGAAATATACATTGTGACCGTATGACCGTTTATTTGGAGCGATGATACCAACCAAACACTGAGCTTGATCCAGCCATTAAATCAAAGTCCTGCGAATAATAATATTGATTGAGATACATGTAAAGCTCTGTTTATGTCTTCCGAAATGAAGGGTGTTATTGATAACAGGGTTAATGTCCAGAATTGTTCGACATAAAAACACAACATTTAACGGCACTGCATTTAACATGATTTATGAAATAAGAATAAGGAAAGCAAGTATTGAAACAACGGCTCTATTGTATAGTTATGGTATTGTTTTTTTGTGCTATCAAATCATGCATTGTCGGCTCTGCTATCATCTTAAACGATGTCGTGAAAGTATACCTATATACCAATACCAACGCTAACAATCAAACACAACATTACTGACCTATTTACAGATAAATTTTCTCTGATTTTTGTTTTTTCATTGTTTCTGACCACGTTTCACTTTAATTGTAATACATGTATATGTATGTATGTTTTCATATTGCGCAGTTTAATATGTTTGTATATTGTGCTCAAATATTACTTACGCAGTAAAAAAACATGAATTATCTTATTTCTTGCACATGTAGAAAGTTTAACTTAAAATAAAAGATAATTGTATACAATAAATTAATAGCCAGCAATCCATTTTGCTAGGTATTTATACATGAACAACCACTTAGTCTGTATACTAAGCTTGCACATGGTCGTTTTAAAAAAACATGTAATCGTATGAATATAATTCATTTGCGATACATTTGCATCACGTACACATATGTTTGTTTTTACCAAATGATTGCTCTGAAATAGACCAAGCGCAACCGTTCGATTCTTTCCGTCTTTTAGGAAATACATTGTACGGAATGTGATGGGATTTGTGAGTGTCTGTTCGAACATGTGTTCAATCGATCGGGTATTTGGGTTTAATGAAATAATGGAAATGTAGAAATGAGGCAGCATAACCTTTTTTATAAGTGCAATACGTGTATTATAATGTATCGGAATGTTCACTTCTATAAACCACCCAATTTGTCCAGACTAAATATGACGAAACACATCATACGTATTGGTTTATGTTATAGCCAAAACGAACTGCTTCATAACTGATGTTGTGAATTTACTTATGAGATGAATTTGAACTTTTATTTAAAACAATAAGCATATGAGTTCACATAGTCATAACGCAACATAACTTAAATGTATGAACAATGGTCGTTGTCCATTAGATATAAAACAAATCAGGCGGCAAAATTATACAGTGATACTAATAGCAGACACATACAATTAATAATTGGAACACAGAAAGTTACAATATTGATTTAGAGCAAACATTCCTATTGTATATTAACAGGTTGTGTCGTTGAGTAAACGGCTTTGTTAACAACAGTCGCAAGTAAAACTGAAAACAAAAACATGTGACCTTTGGTTGAATGCGTAGCATTATTTACAAGCGAATTATTTTTGATAGGATTACGTATTATAACTTAGAATTGCGATGTTATGCCCTCAAACATAATATCAAAGAACATTTTCATAAATAAAAGACGATAAACTCAAGCTGTGCCAGAATCGACATCGTAAGTTGTCGAATCTAAGTCAAAATATGAAAAGCTTTCGTATTTTACGTTTTTCAGTATTTAGAGTTAACAATGTACCAGCAGTTGTCACACAATGACAGAAAAGAAAAAAAACATTCCTTATGATTTTAGTGTATTCATAGTAATGTCGAGTCCTTCCGCTGATTTAATGTTCAGCATGTTTGGAATACGACATGAAAACAACCAAATGAAGAACATATGTTTCCAAGCAAATGTCTTCTGACCTTGTTATATTGAATTGCACCATGTGTATACATGGTTCATTGCACAGGTGTGCATCTCAATATTAATGTTTGAACATAATTAAATTGTTGGATTTATTGATCGAAAATCTACGTGGGCTTTAAAACAAAAACAATTAATTAAGTAGTAGAATTCTTAACTGTTCAAATAAATTTAACCATTCAAACACAGTAAAATATCAAACAATTAGAACTGGTTTCGTTGGCAAACGGTGCATGTGGTCATTTACAAAATAGCATAATAAACGATGGGCACGTGCTATATGATAAAGTCAAAGCTTCAATTAAATGAAGCGTTATGCAAAAAAACGTTGATAATATGTTAACTGTTTTGCGTATTATACAAATAGCGCCTCAACAGATGATAATACTATCTTGGTAACTGTCTTTTTTCCAGCTTAATACTAGTTTTTAAAAATACCAGCAGCATTGGACATGTAATTTAAAATTTCAGTTCAGTAAGGATCGACATGTATACATACATTTGCAAACGCTGTTGCTTTTTGTATGTATATCCAAAGTGTGTTTTGTAATAACGATGTGTTTCCCTTGTTTAATAGTTACTCGTCGTAGCCTACCCGCTTATCGATATGTTGTTCAAATATCTAATACGGGATAAACGAAGTTTACTCATGCATCTACACTAGGATTCAGAAGATAACGGTAAACAACGCTTACTAATTATATTCGGTGTTATTCAAATACATGTTTTTTATTATGATTATATGATAATAATACAAGGACAACTACAAATGTAAAATTAAAATCATTAACACAGTTTGAGTTCGATGTATTAAAAAATGGAAACACGCTTTACTGTCTTATATTTATAATCTGATTTTCAATTTGTAAAATGGCATATTTTGCATATTTGTAAGGTTTCAACGCACATGTAATCGTTCTGGTTTTGTCAGCTAATTGGCGTATAACACAACAGTATCATTTTGAAATTTGCAAAAAAACATGTCCCTTTTCATTTTATGGATGAGAACCATGTAAATAATCCACACTTAACAAAATGGTCAATAAATTTCATGATATTTGGGCCGGCTATAATTCAAACTCACGTTATCCGAATTGATATGATAGCGATCCACTCAAACAATTAGCGAATGAGCCTGCAATATTTATTGTTTAACAACGCACAGTAAGAAACAATTTATAATTGGGTATTTGAAATTGATTTAGTTAAACATTAACATATATGATCATCTGAATCTGAACTAAAGTAACTCATGTATTAATCAGAATGGGGATGTGTTATAACCGTTAACGCTACATGTGTTGATGTCAAAATGTGATTATACAATATTTGATCAGATCAGTTCAAACAAAGTGAAACGCCAGATCAGCAGGAGATACATGTATTTATTAGACTCAGTAACAAACCTAAAGCCGACAAACTGTGGATGGATTGATTCTGCAGACGATTTTCTAATAATAATGTTCTGTTATGAAATTTGTGTAATAGATGTAGCGTGTCAAACAACTTGTGGCAACGTGCATTGATGGCAAACATTCAGCAAAATCATTTCAATTTCCTGCCTTATCGATTACAGGTTTTGACGGAACAATAGGAAATGTCATCCCTCCATCAAACCAGTATAGTCGTATTTCAAGTTTTCTATAATATAATGAGCCGAGGATATTTGAGCCTAATGGTACGGACAATATAGCGCCTGATATCATACAGATCAACTATGATTTCGGGGTTATGATCCTTTGTTTAATACCTGAAAATATAAGGAACGGAATAACAACATTACGCTGCTTTGTATAAGCTAATCGTCTCGAAGACAACCTCATTGATTGATTAATACGTATGTATACTTAACATCTTATTGCTATCATTGATTATGTGTTTTTGTCCCTCATTCCGGCCGTGAGATAAGATTGTATCAGTAGTACGCGAACAGAGCTAGTAATAAAACGACTCTTAGAAGGAGTATTTTGGTGTTTGAATATCCTTTACAAAGTTGGCGTCCTCATGTTAGTACTGTTTTAAACCAAAGAGATAATTGTTCAATATGACTTGCACCATTTTAAAATCGATACGACCTGCACCATTTTAGAATCGATGTAGCCTGAATAATCGTTAAACGTCTAATTAAAAAAGTTCACGTCATACCTCAAATCATGCATATAATGCGTTAAATCAGCACTAACGTACTGGCTTTAAGAGTATGTAACCCGGTATACAAGACGATACTGAAACGTGTTAAATGCATTAACTATATAGAGAAACAGTCGTGCGAGAAATATTTCTTCAGCGAACCGTCGTTATTTGGAATTCATTTGGGTAAACCCCATGGTACTATGCATGTCATGTGAAAATAATGCATTTAGCACTTGAACGTGTGAATTAGATAAAAGTCACCGAGTTTCTATTAATGTCATTTTGACCGGTCTTTTTATGAAGTAAAATTATTTACGATAGTACGTATTTAATTAACTGTTAGAAATATGCACATATATAAACTCAAGAGGTAGGCATTCTACTATTATGTATGTAGTATGACGGTTTGCATATCAGCATTTACGTTCAGACCTGGACTATACGTAGCTGTACATTTAAATCAGTTTTTTTTACTAATGGGTCCCTTTGATTTCAATATCAATGTATCATACGTTCAGAATAAAGTCTACACATTATACGGAATTAATACGAAATGATTTTGTTAACGATTACTCTTTCTAGTTGCGTACTCCTTCTTCAATCTACTGAATCAGGAAATACAAAAAAACACTCGCTAAGAATTTGCTGAAAATGATTAATAATTAAAAATACATGCAATTACTCGAACTTTTAAAACGACACTTTCACGTACCTCGTTGTCATTAACTCGTATTTAATGCAAATTGATAAAATCAGAGCTAAATAAATTGAATGAGATCAAAGGTGTTACTTTCCCGAGTTGTGCAAGACATCGCTATTAAGAACAGTAATTGTGGCACCGTATTACATAAGCAGCGTAATGCTTACTTCCTGAAAAGATAATGGTAATGTACTGACTTAATTAGTGACTTTATGGGGGCAATGACAGACAAGAAGATACTTATAGAGATGTTTGTGCCGTTAATGCTTAATATGATAAGGTAATTATGATTGAATGCCTAAGAACATTACGGAAATACACTTGATTTAAACCATTTATGCCTAGCGTCTAGAAAAAAGGCCTTGACAAACAGCGAAGACCCAGATGAGACGCCGCATGATGCGGCGTCTCATCAGGGTCTGCGCTGTTTGCTTAAAGGAATTTCTGTAAGAAATATTCTAAATATAGAAATAAATATACTAGACATCACTAATTTTGGAAATAAATTGATCCAATTTAGAAGTCCACTCGGCATAAATGGGTTAATAAACTTCTGTTATTGGCAAACACGTATTATGCTATACTTGACGCACTGTTGACGAGTAAATGTATAATAATGCAGCCAAGTGGGGCAGATATTGTTCAATTAAAACAATGTATCATAATTTAATTATGTTCCTTTTTAGTGTATGCGTGTAGAATGTAAAATATATTGAAATAAGTCAAACACTATATTATTCTGTCAATACCACCACAATGCATGGCCTTTGTTCAAATAAGGAGCGTTACAAATAGAACTTCAGCAACAATAAATGTCCTTATGGACATGCGTTTGTTAGAAGAATAAAGAATGTTGTGTCTGAAAAGTACGAGATTTTGCTTTATATACAGGGTGTATTTGCATTTTAGACTTAGTTGCAAGGAATGAATTATTTTCATTGTTTTAAAATACTTGTCAGCATTATATTCTAACAAAACTCAAGAAATATATCAAGCTAGAAATGTGTTGTAACACCCGAAATTATTTTTATTTATTTATAAGGCAGGTAAGCATTGGCCTTTTCAGTACAGACCATTACATAAAACACGGCGGTAAACATAAAACAATCTTCCCAACTGGTGTCAACGCTTTGAAATGGGTAACAACAAGGCATTAGATGTTTAAACAGATTTGAAAGCATGCCAAATGTAAGATGAAGCCCAATAATTATCCTCACAAACACAACATTGAAAACATATAGCAATTCAAATTAATATAGACTTATCTGTAATTAAAGGAACCAATTACAACTTCTTTCGAAAAAATATGAGTGTCTTTCGTTTATTGCAAACACGAACAATTTACGAATTTCGTGTTATATGGGTTCCAGAGGCTAATAATTGCCAGAATCCGCATTCAGTTCCTATAATTTTGTTGTAAACAGCAAGCTGCATATCAACAGTAACGTTTATATTTATTGAGTTTGTACCTCTTGCGATTACGAAAACGTCACTACTAACTTATGGGACATCTTAAAATGAAATTCCTTATTCGTGATTCCTTTACTGTATTTATACGTTAGGCGTTTTGCAGGTATACAATCAGTTTGATTTGATTGACATATAACTAGCTGCTATGTATGCAATCGGCTATAAAAGGATTTGTCCAGGGGAGCATGGAGCCTTTTACAAATAACTTCAAATAAGTCGACGCTTCTCATCCTCTTCATAAATGACGAAGCTTTAAAACTTCAATTACAATTCAAGACAAACATATTGTAAATTAATATTTTTGCGCGTTTAGTCGCCCGTTCAACATGAATTAGTAGAGGTTGGTCTATAAGTAAAAGCAACATTTTTGTGTTTAAACATCAACTAAGTACAATATACAATTGATGACGCGAAAATCATTGACCTCATCTCATTAATATAACAAAGCAGAACGGTTTAAATATAATATGTCAATTTGCATTTACCTATGTAGTCCATGGCAGTCAGAAATCCGCTTTTGCCTTATCATATTTCATTTTAAGTAGCTTATTTTGAATGAATTAAAAGTTAAAATGCAATATGAAGCGTTCTTATTTCTTAAATATTACTTTTAGAATAAAGTTGTCAGCGTAAATTTTTAGTTATCCTTAGGGAATATTAACTGATTTAAACCAAGACAATTTAAATATTGTATTACTGACGTTCATATGTGTTCGTGGTATCGATAAAGACACATCGTTGTGGGACATTCTGAGCAAGATAACATTAATGTAATTTTCGACTTTGTCAAAGTAGGTTATTGACACAAAATCAATATCAAACTATTATGTGATTTTTTTTTGTTGCAATGTTATATATGTACATACATGTGCTTGTGCTACCACAACTAGGATGGATGCATTCGTTCAACGAAAGTAGATTGGCCACGCCATCGCACACGTTTGAGATGTTTTTCTGTACGTATTGTCATGCCATCGCACATGTTCGAGATAATAATGTTTTTCTGTACGTATTCTTCTGCATTGTAGAGGCATTTCGTCATTTGCATGTAATCAACGACTAGTGGATATAATCATTACCTATAACTTTACCTATATGTTTGTGGATTTCCAGTATAACTGTACATTAAATTAGTGTATTACTATATATTGATAACACAATTCTCAAAAAAACATACATTATGTCTATACAAGTATGCTACATTCGAGCTTCTGTTAGCAAGAGTTTATTATTACAAAAAGGTCCTTATTACTTTCTACTGTGGTTTTTCAATATAAAAAGTGCGCGATTTAATATAATGTCAGTTTTAACAGCAACCAGCAAAATCACAATATCTACAATTAAAAAAAATGACATTTGTCTTGCAGTCCAGTGTATAATCAGTTCAATAAATGATTGTAGCTTTTTTTCTGACGGTTCAATAAATACACGATTCAATACATAATAAATAATCAATAATAATATAACGAAACTATATTACCAGTTGTTGGGTCACATGTGTTATCTTTATAGCAATAAATATGTAGCCACAGTGTGTCGGTGTTGTTACATAAATAGAGCGTCTATTAGCAATTGTCATTTAAAGAATCGTTTTGTCCAACCAGCATGCTGACATTTGTTTTTTGTCCGAACAGCATATTTACAATATTAATGTTAGAAAAACTTAAACTGACAAAAATAAGTAATTTAGTTATACACATTAATACAATATTACCAGACAAGAAACCGATGTAATTATGTACACAAACGCATATGCTTTCTAAAAGCAATGTGTACTTGGTAAACACAATTTCAATAACAAAATAAGGGGAAAAGTTGAACAGTTTTAGTACCTCTAAACTACTACCTGTATTTAAAGTTATTCTGCAAATAATACTAGAATATTAGTTATGGCGTTTGAAAGAAATAAATAGTCTGTATGTCATGCGTATGCAGTTAGAAAGGCACAACATTTGAATACAAGTAACACAGTTAAAGTGTGTACCAGTATGTTATTATATCGCGTCACATATATCAATCTTACTGAAGTCACCGATTTGGTTTATATAAATTTGCCTGTGATGGGAGTCAGCTTATCATTTCGTCGGACCCATTTACCTTACCAGAATCAATATCAGAAACAAGCTCAATTTGCACACACACAACAGCAATAGTGTATAATACTCGTAGTTGTAGTTTGGCGTACAAAACATCATTAATGTATATGATTGATGTTTACGTTGGGATCACTAGTATGTACAATGTTGTTCCTCTGACACTCATTAACATGCCTGTCTTAATATAATTCCTCAGCACACGTCAGGAAGTTCTTACGCGCGCATTTTGTACGGAGGGTTTACCCGTTGCAGGCAAAAAGTGGTTCGTACGAGCTGAACAACTGTCAGAATGTTCATTTCGTGTGGTTATTCTTAGAATACGCTCGTGAAGGAAATACTTCGTTTGAAAAATGTTCGAGTGCGTGTTTTGTGTTTTAAGTCATTATTTACCGTCATCATTTGAATAAGATTATTGTGTGAAACTTTAAAATATATAATAAGCAAAACTGTGCGTGGCAAGACGATATTCGTAGTATACAATATACGCAAACAAAATACACGGCACAGGATCGTAACAATTTTGAATTTGTGAATAGGAAATCGACGCCGCCGCTTTTGATTTGGTGTCGGTTAAATATGAAAATGTGAAGTCAGTTTAAGTCCAAAGAGTGAGAACATTGACGTACTGATACGCTAACGTACAAGAGTTCGCATTTATTTATATCGGATTGAGTTCGTGTACTGTGCCACCGCATAATTAATCAGGTAATATATTTCAAATAAATGCATGTACTCAATTGTTATATTTTTACCTTATTAATGTCAAGAGAAAATTTAAAACACCTGAAGTTATCATTGAATAATAGATACACAGTATGTATAGAAAGGTAAAGAAGGATGTAAGTGGTAAATGTCCATACAGGAATATTGCACTTCATGTAATACATATNTAACACTGTCACTTGACATTCATGTGTATCTAATTAATACGCGTTAATTTATTTATATTTGTGTTTCCTTCTTTAGATGGATGAACAATTGCATATATTTGTATAAGGGGCGTCGTAATCAGTTCAAATTGTATTCGAAATAAGCCGGTCGAAATCATTTCAATTTCGCTTATTTAATAAATGGACTGTTGAAATGAATTCATTCTAACAACGAATAAAAAATACCAATTTGTTAGATATGGTAAAGGTATACACTCAAGCATTTTATTGCGAAGTCTCTGTGAAATCACTTATGTCGTGTTATTAACCTATTAAAGAGGTCACGCCAGATTTAATATAGATCGTAAACCATGTTTTCTTTTCGACTGTCGACTCACCCGCAATAATTAATGCATATCGATTAATCTTTATTGTTGATTATTCTGATGTTTTCGCTAAAATTTCGCTATGTCAAAGTTTAATATTTGTTCTAAATGTATCTTGTTACAAAATTGTTAATATTTATGTCCATACGACGTAGGGTAAAATTGACACTTTTTTTTCTATTAAAGATGATAAACTTAAATACACTTGTTTACGCTTGAATTCGTTGAAAATTAGAAAACAAAACGAATCTGCATAGTATAAACATCATTCAAGCATGGTGTTACAATTCTTATGGAAGTCATCGAGAATGCGCTTTTATCTTCTGACTTACTATGAGAAAATTGCATTAGAGGTTACGTTGATAAGGTCAGATGACTTTGAATAGCCTATTGAAACGACATCTTCAAATATAATTGGTTTACTTTTTGTTCACTCGGTAAGGAAAAACACATTTACAGCTTTATATAAGAAGATTGTTAGAAAACGGTTGGAAAACAGACACCTGTTTTTTTTAACTGAAATGTGAATTGCACGTGGCCCGTTATACGCTGCCAATGATCAATTACGCGACAAACAAGCAAGTAATACATGTGAGGCATCAAATGGGGGCATTTTATTACAGTTTATATAGCGACACGAGTATTACAGTATCAGGCATACTAATTTCCTCGTCTGATATTAAATAGCATTGCAATACTCATTTTACGACGTTACTTAACATCATGAAATTTGTAAAAAGTTGTCATCATACATAATGATATATAAGCTGCGTAGAGTGACTTTCTGAAAATTGTGCAAAAGAAATCATGAACAAAAAAGAAAACACAAAGGCATGTGAATTACAAAAAGATTCATAATGTTAAAAACAACACGGTTATTTCGTCAAAACTGAAAAAGAAAAAAACACAACATAACAAAGCCTCCTACGTTTATACAAATACAATTATCATTCCATATAGTCTGTCGCACAAGTAGTGTTGCAGACAATACATTCGCAATTATTATGGTTATATTTAAATGAGGTCGAAACTTCAACATTCCGTCTGCACACGTTAAGCTCTATTCGTTAATTAAATACGAAGGAAATCTGCATCTTAGCACAAAATACGCGATATCACTATTGCGAACTTTACAACATCAAACAAAAGCGTTGTCTCAATCAATCAAATGTCGGAATCTTCTAAAACATAATTAACATTTGAGAGAGCGTTATTATATTCTCGGTTATTGCCTTCTTTTCAAATGCAATATATTTCTAATGAACATAATACCAGTCGTTCAAAACACTCTAAGAAAAACATTTTGTCAAATGTTTACAGTTATATATGAAATGTGAGACGTCTGTTCGTCGTTTCTCAATGTTTTACTATGTGTATAAATATATAAATTGTAAGGATTAAATCCAACGAACCATTTGAGAAATACTAAATGGCAAAAATGCTTATAGACTACGTACTTATGTCTTTAAACGATCTGTTATAAGCCGTGACACAATATATAGAAATGGCAAGGTAGCAACAGTGCTTCAGTAAGCGCATAATTACCCTGTTCTCTGAGAAATCAATTGGGCTTATTATTGGTAAAGTCGTTTTTGCAACCGTTTCTCAACGAACCTTGATATATAAGCATTGATTTGGTTCATGCATATTTTACTGGGAGTCTGCAGGCGGGAGCAACCTGAAGGGAAACAGACAAATTGTGATTCATTGTGTTGTTTTTATTCTCATTACTATACCACTGCTTATGAAAATAATATATTGCTAATTAATTGAATGTGGTTGAATAAATGAGGGAAACCAATTGGTATATCCAATCGGCTGCGTAGTTTATTATTTTTGTTTATTTATTGCTTATAAATAAGATGAAGTATATGAACGTACCATGTTCGTATGTTGCATAGCGATGTTTATCAGAGCTAACATTACAATATGAATAATTACATAATACACTCACACTAGTAAAAAATCCGACTACCGTGAAAAAACAAATTGCTGCCTGCAATATGGCCGAATATATTTGATTATTTGTGAACAGTTTAACTCTGTATTTAACTTTATCTTATAATTCAACCGCGTTATTGTACAATAAAAGCAGTGAATGCCATATTATCTCCCATTATTTTATGTTTTCAAGATAATTTTTGTTGCATAAAGTCGTTTTAACTTAGTTTTACGTATCGGCCAACCCGAAAATTACGATGTCTAGTCTCAGACAAACATGTATCTTTAAAGGATTAGTTTACAAAAAATCTGGACATCAAGTATTGTGCAGGAGAACGTAAAATGACAGTACCTACTATTTCCTATTTTGAGCAAAACACGATATATCTGAAAACCATTTATTCCCTTTTGGAACTTTATAAATGAGTGTTTCGAAACATATGTATGTGTGTATGGGAGAAATATAATGATGCAAGCATAATTGTGTGCATACGCGCTCATATATGGTATGTTAATTTTGTCTGATCGATTGAAGTGCATGCTTACTAGATTAAAACATACTATGCATCACAATGACATCATTAAGGTCAGCAATGTTATTAACGAAAGCAAGTGCTTATTTAATATGAACATTTTTTAAATAATTGACTCCATATTGGTCATTCGTATTTTTGAATAGTTGACAATATAGTTAAGTAACAAAACAACGAAACCAAATACACTTGACACACTGAATGGAAGTTAAATCCTTACTTACCGGAAATCGTTCTATATATAACATATATTTACTAAGAATTTGAACTGTTCTTTTTAAGAAAGGCTACCATATCTTAACATATATGCACTAAGACAAACAGTTTTGTCAACGCTCCATATTCCTGCAAACTCAATCATATGTACGTATATGTACATAGCGGGGGGTTTTGTTATCAGTAAACACGATTTATTATTGGAAGATTTACAAAATAGGTTGTGTTCGAATACAGATTAAACAAACATATTTGTTGAGTTTATTCCTAGAAAATTCAATAAGGGCAATGCATATACATATCGTATGAAAGTGAACAATACTTTGTTTCAATAACACAAACACATTCAAAGTGTGCATGCAATTTGTATAAACCACCAGACGATCTCAAATATTTGGGTTGTTATTTGTTGATTAATAAAACACTTGCAACACGCAAACGTGGTATTCTCAATAACGCCGCGTGTAGTATTTATCATTTGCTATGTTTTATCAATAGTCTGTGTTGGCTTTGATCATATTCTTTACTGTTTCCTTTTCCTTACAAATTATTTTAATCCAATTGGATAAAACTCATTTCAAACCCATATTTAAAAAATGGATAGATATTCCAATCAGACGAACAACACTGTGCAAGTTCGTCCCTCGGACCATGTTCAAGCTAACGTAAAGTACAAACATGCTAATGACGCCCACCATACTGAGGGTTATAGCAGATCATTACACTTAACGAAAACTATACGGCAATGTTCACCTTACGTGTGAAATAGTGACTATTTCAAATGTCACGAACACTTAAAAATATTCATGTTCAAGAAGATGTTAATGTATGGGTACGTAAAACAATTACGAAGATTAAACCAATTTTAAATATTTTAATTGAATGGCCAGATAAATAATGTATCTGGCAAAGCCGTTAACATAACTTGCATACAAGGATACAGATATTTTTTTTTTATTATTTCAGGAACACTTTTATAACATTTGACGGGTGTTATTTAACTTCAAACCACAGCACGTAAAGGTCGTCAGAGCATGTCCCATAAGACTGGGACTATTGTATCTCTTCCTTATATTTGTATTCGTTTAAGCTTTTAATTTTAAATTAAGCAACGTAGATCACGGTTCTTAGCCAAGAGACTTATAGCAAACCTGATTGAGATATGCAATTGAATACACCCGAACAAAACAGGTTATGAGGTCCCTTATGTATACAATGTTGATTTTATTGTTGACACAAGTTGAAGGATTTCCATTTATTGTATACGGGTTTGAATAAGTATTTTGTGATCTAAACGAATTAACAGACACTCAGGGCTGCGTGGTAGACAAATCACACACTGTTCAGAAACTCAATTATATAACTGCACTCTGGATAACTCGGTTAATTTTCTCTTATGACATTTTCGGGGAATATTTTTAAATGTTGAAGACGAGCCGTTACAGTGTGACTGTCTACGTATTTATTTTGAGGAGATTCTAATATTAACTCTCACGAATTTCGATCAAATCTTGTGAACGAAATGTGGCATTTGGAAAACTGTTCTATGATTTCGTTCCCTTGGGTGTCATTCTCGCCCTGTCCAGTATGTGGTACATACACAGAACATATTTCCCCAACGCATAGCAAGGCATTGGTAATAGTCGAAACGTTGATACACAATAGAGCCTAAAACACTGCATTTCTGTTATATCAATTGGCACCCAACAATTCAATAATTGAATGGTACATTTGTTGTAGGAATGAATTTTAATGAATTTAGTTATATTGTTGTTTATGTTGAATTATGATATTATGATGCCAATATTTCAAAAGCGTGTGAATAGGTCAATGTGCGAGGTCTCCACACACGTTACTCACTTAAACCGGTTGAAGCCCATAGTGGTTTGGGTTTAAATATGGTTAACCCAGTGTAATAAGTTTTAGTACTTGATGATTTTATGTGTCAAATCAATACACAATTGATCTATGGACAAAAGTATAGTAGTTAAACGATTCTTATATGTGTAAATGCGTTGATGAACGTCCAACAATGCGAATGAACTACAACACGATTAAACATTATTTACCAACTATGGATAAATACAAAATCCCTTTCCTGGAATGAAGTTGAAAAGTATCCATTACAAGCATTTTCCAATATAAACACTAGCGCTTGCTGTCGTTAACCTGTTTGAAATGATGCAGAAAAATATGCATACGTATAATATATATATAAGTTGAATCATTTGAAATTCCATTCATCGTTTCAGCTACGTTTCGTCACAGTGTAAAGGTTAACCTTTACTTTACTTTGAATGCACATTTTTACTAAACATCATTATATAATAATAATAACAATAATCTCTTTATTTTCCGAAGGTAACTAATTAAGACAACACATTGATACAAATTGATACAAAGTCATGCAAACAGTTAAACAATGGCAATCTTATTTTCAATGAGGCCTTCAAACAACTATGGTATGCTTAATGCATTTTTTAATTATCATGCAAACATGTATATACATTTTGAAAAGAATATATATATATACTACTCACAATGGGTATAATACTAACTGAATTAACACGATAAATAAATACATTAGTAAGACTTTGACGGACATAAGCGTACTGTAACAGTGTGGTAGAAGTGTAACAAAAAGGAAGTTTATTACATGACTTTTCTTATATTATTATTTTTTCTTTTAAAATTGAAATGGTTCAAGGAACAATTATTTTTTTACAGAAACTATTAAAGAATATTAATTTGTTGTTGATAACATTTTTCCATATGCACACACTTGTATGCAGGCACGCATACACACTAATGCATACACACACATATACACGCACATACAATTACCATATCTTAATTAACAAGACGAATGACAATAACAAGAAGTTAGCAAGAACAGCCGCGTACATTATTGTACAAAGTCAGAGTTTAACAAACGTGAAATACATTATTCTTGAAATAGCTTACGATTGACATAAAGTGGCTGATATACACAAATATTATAATAACAAAAAACAACATTTATGAACAGTGTTCACAATAGGATATGGAATCACACAACTCTTATAAAGATAAGCCTGCACCTCCTTGTGAAATAAATAGTTTGAAAAAGAATTATGTATATATTTGTTTGCAGAAATTAAATTTACAGTAATCATTACAACACTTCTCGGAGCATTTGACTGTTGAAAAAGAGAAAAACAGAAAATGCTGCTTAGCGCGAGACAAATTTTTCGCCTCAATAAGGAAAAAAAATAAGCTTAGGTTTGAACGTGGTGAGAGTGAGAGATTGTCGAATACTTACCGGTATGTGGTTCCATATTTCCATACTAGAGTAACTAAACGACTTTTTTAAAAGGTTTGAGTGAGGTGTGTTATGCGTCAAATCATTGTTTGATATCGATCTTAAATTGTAAGTATTGTTTTTGACCAGTTTTATCAGGTCGTCGATATATGTAGGCGTTAAATTGTGAAGAGATTTGTAAATAATTATACTTGTAAAATATTTACATCCGTTTTCAAAAGAAAGCCATTAAATTTTGTGTGATAAATCATAATCATTTATATTTAAATCATTACGTAATATTACTCTTAAAAACCTTCTTTGAAGTTTTGATATTCTGTTAATGTCTCTAGTATTTGCATTTTGCCATGTGACACAGTCATCCATAATCAATAATTGGTGTTACGTACGCATTATAGAACATAATTTTCATTTCAGGTGTTAATAAAAAATAATATACGCCTGAATAGTGATAATTTCGAAACAAGATTTGAACAAGTTTTATCAACCAATTTATATGTTTATCAATATGGATACCAAGAAGTTTTTGGGTTGCAACATGTTTTATTTTTTAGTTATTTACAAACAAATTTAGATCTTCTGAATGTTTAAGTTTTTGGCGCGATCCTATAGTCATGCAAGTAGTTTTATCAGGGTTGATTGCCATATTATTTATCATGCACCAATTTTGTGACCTTAGTAAGTCGTCTTAAAGTCTGCAATTCTTCATCGTTATATTATTCCGTTTACAGTGGATTGTTACATCATTAGCATACATGTCAGATTCTGATGTTAGTTTTAAGGGTAGATCATTCATGTAAAGTAAAAATAACAAGGGTCCTAAAATGGAGCCTTGCGGTACACAGGAACTTATCATGCAGGTGTGTGATGTTACTCCATCTGCCCGAATTAGTTGCAAACGGTTCTGTGATAAAATGATATAGTTTCAACTTGTGCAGAAGAATGGTGTGGTTTACTAAGTCAAATGCTTTTTTGAAATCCACAAAAACAGTTCCTATCATAAAACCATCGTCCATACAATTTACCCATGAAACGAGTCTGATTAAAGCAGTTTGGCATGAGTGGTTTTGTCTTAAACCCGATTGGTGTTCATTTAGTAAACATGTTTCTTTTAAATATTTATTCCATTGAATTGCTACATGTATTTCAATTATTTAGGAAATCGAAGGTAATAAAGAGATAGGTCTAAAATTATTAGGATCATGTTTATTTTCTCCTTAATGGAGAGGTACGACACTTGCTAATTTAAGTCTGGACAGATTCCAGTTGAAATTGAGGTATTTATTAATGTTATTAGAGGCTGTACAATATAATCTTTGCAAAGTTTTAGGATATAAGGTCCTATTCTGTCTAAGCCACTTCTTTTATTAGGATTAAGTTTATTAATTAGTGTAAGAACTTCCACAGGCGATATATATTCTATTTTGAAATCTCGATTTCCCAATTGTTCATCTAAAAAACATTTTAAATGTTCAAAATCTTCAGGTTTGAAAACTGTTTCCTTAATTATATGAGATATGTTAACAAAGTGATTGTTAAGTCCATTAGCCACAATCTGTTTTCCACTAACATTGATATTGTTTATGTGTAATGTATAAGGTAAAATTGCACTTTGATTTTCATAAACATTGGATATGCCTTAAATAGATCACTACAATTGTTAAATATCTTTCTTCTCTTTAATAACATTATTGAAAAAAGATTTCTTATTTTTCTTAATTATGGAATTGCATTTGTTTCTCCAGATTTGATACTGATCAAAAGTGTTGCAAGCTTTAAATGTATCCTTTTCTAATGTAGCCTGCTGTATTTCATCAGAATACCATCCAGGCTGATGTATGCGTTTAACCCGCTTACTTTTAATTGGCGCATGCTGGGATAATACTGTGTTTAATATATTCTATATAGTCCTTAGGGCCAAATTCGGATCATTGGTTGTTTCAATAATATCATATTGACCTAGATCTTGTAGAAACAGTGTTTCATCAAAATGTTTAAACGATCAATAAGTTATTAGTCCATGTTCGAATAAAGACTTACTTTTTAGTTTACAAAGGAGTGTACACGTGATTGGATAGTGGTCACTGAGGCCTATTACTGAAACTTTAACTTCTGCTACGCAAGATACTGATGTCGTGTAGGCATGATCAATTATTTTTGATGACGTTTTTGTTACTCTGGTTGGATATTGAACTAGTTGAGTAAGTCCTAAATCAAGAACAGTGTTTGCCCATTTTTTATTATAAATTGTATTTGGTGAAGACAATTCAATGTTAAAAGCGCCAATAGCTGACCAATTCATATTTATTTAGATGATTCTACAAATTCCATTTGTTTTTCAAATTAATCTATCCAAGACTGGGGACTGTTTGGGGCACGGTAGATAAAGCATAGAAGATGTGATTTATTATTTTCGAAAGCTCCCTGTAGCCAAATAGTCTCAATGTCCGAGGACTCAAGATCAAAGCGACCGACATAGCTTATGTTATTTTTGAGATATATGATGAGTCCTCCACCAGCTATTTTGATATATCTTTACGTTCAAATACGAAGTCGTAAATTCATAGATCTTTATCATTAATCGAACTTGTTAAAAACGTTTCACTCAAACCAAATATATCAACGGACCCTTGTTCTCCCATTATACGTTTGAGTTCATCTAGTTTAGGAAGAATGTGTTGAATATTTAAACCTTTTTAAGGTTAAGGTTCTTGCGGACGTGTGTTTGGACTTCACAATTGGAGTTACCGTGTTTATTGTCAAAACCAGTTTACTCGAGCCTTTCGGGCTTAGGTGTATACCGTCTTTGAAGTAAAACGGACGAACTGTGATTTTTTGAGCGTCAATGAACGAATGATAGCAGTCAATGAGAACAGCACCCGCGTTCATTCACAATTTCTTTTTTTCTTTATTTACCGGCCCGATGTCCGTGTCCGTTCGCGGACAGAGAGTGCATAAATATACAGTGCATAGTAACTCCTTCTTTAATCAAATACAATATAATAATCATACTCGATCTGATTCTTTATTCCGATGTTAAAGGCACCTTTTAAAAATGGTATGGCATACCACTAACATATTGCTTAGTTTTTTTATATCTGTGAGTAGGAAATCGTATTCAAAAGTAAATATCGATATACGTTTTTTGGGGGCATGTTTGTTCTAAACATTTGACAATAAAGAATTCAGGGAACTATACGGGTACCTCTTACATAAATACAGGAATATTTACATCGTTAGTTTATTTGTTTTAAAGAAAGATACAACAAACTCTGCTGAGTATGGACGTTTAATGTTTACCCAGCGGTATCAATGAAAGCCGATCAGTGATTTATTGTCAGTAAAACTACACTATCCTCAGTACGAAACTGTGTTTATGTCATGGCGTTATCATTATAATTTATCGGTTGATGGCCTCAAGCACGTCGCAATTAGGAAAATAGGCTGTTTTATTTGAGGGCATTAAGACCGTTTGCATACGTTATTGTTTTCCGGACGTATTTCTGAACCTAGAGATTTATCCTCCCAGAAACAAACTTACTCTTTGGAATTTGAAGAACGACCCATATAAATTGTTTCCCGATTGTCTATGTATTATATGGATATTACTACAACACATACATTTGTTAATTTAACAGTTTTATGTAAATTTCAATAGACGTATACTTACAGTTTGTGTATATGAATACACGCAAGGTATTTCTTTTATAATATTGATGCGCAAGGACAGCAAATGCAACCAGTTACTTTTAAGTGGTCAAAACATACATGTATATGTATTAATTTCAAGTACATTAATTTCGGTTAAAACGAACAGTTTGCGATGGATTTGACCTATTTTGCAATGTGATGATTGCCGACATCAACTACCTGTTTTTGATTTTTTTTAAACGCGTGGTTATCTATTCTAGACTGTTAATCAATTATGTAGTTTAATACGGAACATCTCAAAAACAAAATATGTTACGATCCTGTTCTAACGGTGCTCATGACAATACAATAGCTATTCAATTGGACTGAATGTATGTACTGGGTTATTTATGTAGATGCACGTCAATTATCACACGAATTCGTTTTGAAGATTTGGCGGAACTCTTTTAATCGTTTTTACATGCATAGTATGTCGAGCGTTTTATTTAACATTACGCAATGTAGGTCTCTGAAGAAGTGTATGAACGTGCCACAAACGGGATGTGAACGATTTAACAGGCGTTCAGGCATTTTATATCTTGAGATCGTACCGCTCGATGCTTTAGTCTGCGCAATTCTTATAACGCCAATAGAATAAGTTGCTCTTGCACTTGTTTTTGACGCCTTCATGGATAGAACGTTTAGAAAATATAAAATAAGAAAAACATATACAGAAACGATAATCGATACTTCCCTACTTTTCAAATGCTCGCTAGATATACAGTCAAACCTGTCCCAGAGACCACCTTTTAATAGAGACCACCTGTCCATAAAGACCAAATTGATTTCCTACCAATCCTCCCAATCCCTTTTAATCGACCCTGCAAATAAAGACCACCTGTGAACAAAGACCACACCGACCAAATCCCTTGAGTGGTCTTTATTGACAGGTTAGACTGTAGTTGAAACGCATCTGAGAATGAAACATATTGTACAGCATGACAAATACACTATTTCTTAATTTTGATTAATTCCTATGTAAAGAAGTGCACTGTCCAATGCAAAATTTAAGTGCCCGTATTGTGTGTGTATTATATCTGAACGTTCGGACTGTATACTAATTGGGTTTCTGATTCAAAAGCGTACAATGTTTGTCCTTATACAGGTCAGTATTTTACCCTTAATTAAAATATATATATTTTTCTTTAGCGCGATAATTTTATAAACATTTGAATCATTATTTGCGATATGAACTTGTCAAATAGTTGAATATCTACATTAACTCAGCGAAACTATCTTAATGACGTGTAAACACTTTACTGAAAGGCATTTCGTGGATCAATCTGGAATATGTTACATTAAGACAGTCCTATTTGCACTTAGAAATACCGTCTGACCTAGAATAATTTAAAATAATTAATAAATTATTAATTACTATTATTATACAACAAGTTTCTGTCCCAATAACTCATACACACAAATTGAAATAAGCGTCAGATCTATAGTTTAGGTTGTGTTCTACCATTTGGGAACACAGTTTAAACACATGTATCATTCTGTGTTTCCTTGGAATATTAACTAGGGAATATGTAAATATCGTGTCTAATGCAAATGTCTGCTTTGTTCAAACCACTAACACTATTAAGGCTTCACATCTGGTATACCAGTTCAAGAAACGATTTTGCTGACTGTTGAATTTTATACCTGCAACACACACGTACACCGTGCTATGATCACTGATGCCTTGTATGTTGTTATACAATGTACTGTGCACACATACGTGCAGGCTAATGTTTTATCAATATGACTGTTTAAGCCAAACTCATGTTTTTATTGTAATTTCCTGAATTTACTATCGTTAATATAATCAAACAGGGTGAATGGCATGTCCCTTTTCAAGAAATACAATCAAGTTTATTGAACAAGAACCATAACATGTGAAAAACATACTTTCGTCCCTTTGACCATTAAGGAGAGTTTACGCGAAGAATAAATGAACTAATGACATTAATCAATACTTTGTAGGCTTTGTCTCGAAAACGATAAATGATTACAATTGTGTTTTTAATACGAATGATGTGAAATGAAAACAAGGTTTATCCATGTGCCTTTTTTAAATGTGTGTGATATGCCATACAGTGTGATTGGTGTACTTGTTTATTATTTGTAACTATATGCCGTTGAACTTGATTGAAATATTATAATTTAATGATTAGATAGGCAAATTATCTGATCGTGTAGAAATATATAAAAAATAATATTTGAATTAATCCATTTTTTCGTTGTGATGAATACTAACTTTCTTCCTTTATGGTTCAGCACGTGAAAGATGTCAAATAAGTGCAATATTTCAATTATGAGACACAACCACGAACAAATACTCCTCACTGTCAGCAAAGCTTTTATTCAATATATGCATGTGTCAATTGTTACTGACTAAACTAAAAACAAACAAAAATATGATAAAAACAAGGTCACTGTATTGGAGAGTGAATACAAAGTATTTTGATGCGAGGAGGGCTTTATCGGTTTAAAGTCCTGCAAAAGGCATTACCATACTCGAACCAACTATATAATATTTCTCCCAAACACTGTACACGATACTCTGTTACCATTGCCCTTGAATATCATACTGTCATGGTCTGGTTAATGTAAACATCTGATATTGTTATATTATGCACTTATGCGTTAAATCAGAAAATTAAATGGCAAATTACTAGCGAGCGTATGCACATTAATGATCGCATACACACACTAATAAATAAATTACTCTTGAGCAATATAATGACATATTACGTTTTTCTGCTCGAAAAATAATAAATAGCAATATTCATAAACGTGAAATCTGATTGCATAGTTACCACTAATTTCGTTCAAATAAACACCCAAACGTGTAATTTATTTTATTTAAATTCACATTACGCAATACATGTATCGGTTCCAGGCTAGGGACCTACAACAGAAATATTGCTTTTGAATTCGCATACGCTTATAGATTTAAAGGCCTTAGGCAGACACATTGCGCTATGTTTAGATAAACAACGATGCAACTTAACGCTAGAAAACCATGTAAATGTTCTCCCCTTCCATTGTTGACACTTTGGTGGAAAGCTTATTAATTGAAGAAATTTTTAAAGCTTAACACAATTTTTCGAAAAGCTGTTCGGTGGAACTTATTAAATGTTGAAAAAGAACTGTGCGACCTTTTAAGAAATTTTGTTACGCGGAACTAACACAATCTCAAAATGAAATCAAATGCTGTACACAAATTTAAAGCAGAAAGTTCCAATATTACTTGAATTTTACTTCATTATTCACTTTTAAACTATCTAACTAATGATGAAAGGTCGGTTCAGCATCACACACCCTTATGAAGCACCGCCACGTGTTCTTAATTATCATAGGTTTAAGAAGCGTTCGCATATTACGAAAGCTTAAATGTAAAAGATTTCATCTATTAACAAGTATTTGTATTTATTGTGAGACGAGGAAAAACATAAATATTCCCGTCTCTAATAAGCAGCCATAAAGTTCACATTTGCCGTTATGCTAAACATATGTTTTAAATAGTTTTCAAAAACAATTGCGAAATCAACCTGTCAGAAGTAATAGGGTTTATGATGTTTTCTTAACATGGACTATATTGGCGGCTAATAGTTTCGTAAATTTGTGCACATGTTTATACGCGTTTTGTTTGACCCGTACAGAGTATGCAAGTATTGGTTATTACAGTTTATAACAATACAAGACAATACAAGAACAAACTAGTTCAGTTAGTTAATTTAAACCAATAGTTAATGAGTCGTATATATCCATTAGCAAAGCGTTGGTATAAACCTAATTACACACGAACTACAGCGTTTTAAACAATTGTTAACACTTTGAAAAAACTTAGTGCCTTATTTCTTATTATGTTGTACTTCCACTTCCTCATACCTCACAGGCAAAGTTCAATGTAGACCTAACACAAGCATCGAATAGTTGACATGGTTTTGGTTAAGATTCAACTTTCCTGAATAGTTAAAACAGTAACCAAATAATTAAAATGTGTCAACTTGAATTCATAGAACATAGCATGTCCTGTTAAAACATAGACAAGGTGACAAAGGTGCATGGGTCACTGAAATCGTTGAAACCATTTAAAATAATTGTGAAATGCAATTAATATATATATATTATTGTAAGATTCTGAATTATTTTGGACTCCATTTAAATCGTGTTATATATCGATATTTGTTTTTCGAGTATGTTATTCATTTAGTACGACGATGTAATAATGTTCAATGCGCGCAGCTCATTGCACAATTTTACTAGGACCAGGATTTATATAAATTAAATATGACATGGTGCACGTTATTATTTGTGTCATACGACGAAAACATGAGGTATGTGGGACGCTGTGTTTAGGATTTTTCCCTTGGATTTAAAGCATGTAGTATAAAAAAAGTAGGTGGTTTCCTCAAATATGTGCCTTCGAAAAATGCACTTATGTTATCTTGTTGTTCATCAAACTGTTCAGGTGTGATATGATACAATCGCGAATACATGAACATGCATCTAGGAATGGTTTACTTAGTATGTACGATGTTTCCCCCACCTACTGAAAACTGACTAAAATCCAACTGTCTGGTTTTCAATGCGGTCAGCACATATTGTTTCATTTGTGTTAATGTTTTCTGTGTCAAATTAATCGACACACGGTCACTTTTCCTTCGAACTCAGACTAGAAAGCTTTGTATTCAATTTCAATACAAAAAACTTTGAGGAATGTGATAATAATTGTTACAATGAATGTTCAAGATGCATAATTTTTTATCTCGTTATTTAATTTAAACTTGTGTTGCAAACATACGCTGCTGAGTTATCTCTTGAACACATGTGAACACATGTGAACCTTTTGTACACAAAATTGCAGTTGTTTGTAAGGAAATTAATTATGAAACACATCGATTTTGAGGCTAAGTATGAACAATTCATTTCAATTTTCTGTTCTTGCAAGGAGGAGGTTATATGCAGAAATAATGGTAATGCAATTGAGTAGAATTTACAACTAGGTATCATAAACGTGCCAATGACAACAATCAACATGTCTATATAGTCAACAATTGCATTTCTTCATGCACATACTCACAGAGATTTATGTACCCTGTTAAAAGCTTACCTTTTTAATTGGAAGGATTGCTCATCTCTATTGTATGCGCATTATGTGTATGTTATAAGGATAATCCTGCACCTTTGTAAAGTTACCGGTACGCTTTAATAATGTATGTTGATAAAGTTGGTTAACACGTAAATTAATAGTGTTTTGTATAATTACCCACAAGGCATTTCTTAAATAATACTAACATGAAACGACTTCATACAAGGGCGCTTATAGTTTGATTTCTTTGCCAACGGCGAGCCGTCGTGTTTTTCATCGAGTTATACCTCTGATAGTTTGCATTGTTATGTTTAGAGTCGAGTTTAGTGTCATATGTTAAATACAACATTTTCCCTTTATAGAGTAAAATAAAGAAGAGGCTGTTCTTCAATTCTGATGTCTTTGCAGATTCGTTTGTCTTATATAAGTTTTTCACCTTTTTTTATGACTATCAAGTAGGCATCGGTTTGGGTGGGATGTGGTATAAATTAAATGTTTGATATTTTATCACCAACGTTATTATATGCGTATTCTTGTTTTATTGTTCATGGTTATTTTATCAGTTTACGTTAATGAATTCTCTAATTCAATTCATATGGTGAGGTGCAACGTGAGGGACTAATTTATACAGAATGAAAAATGCATTTTCCCAATATAATACGTTTTTGTAAACAGCAATAACAGAATTATCTTAGACATTCCTTAGTAACTTTGTTTGTCCGTGGTATTTGCACAATTCTTTTTTCAAATGTAAGTGTCGGTTTGTAATTTATAATTAAGGCAGTTCGCAACACGTTACGCACAACAAACATAACTATAGCACAATTCACAAAGAAGAAGAAAATAAAGTATGGTCTTTACTACGGACGTCGGTATAAATTGAAAGCATAATTAATCTATGAGACAGTTTTATTAGTTTGAGAGTCAATGCCTCCATCTCAAAGAAAAGTGATGTCTGTTTGAAAACGAATATTTACAGGCTTACCAAACCATTAAAAAGAAACAATTGTTAATTGTACGGAACGTACTTTGCAATTAGCGTTGTCATTGTTAAAAAACATAAGTGGTATCCATATGTAACATAATAATTATACAATTCTGGATGATTTCTTTATCTTGTACAAATCTTGCAAATTAGTGACGCTTATCATATACACCGCACTGTTGCAGTAGATGATTTGAGCGTTCTTTGGAATTTTATTTTCAAATGTTCTCAAGTTAGACAATCCTCAAAAATGTAGCTTTGTAAGATCAAGCAAACAGGGATTTCTTTTAACTGCTTAACATTCTCAGAAATGTGTTTAAAAGGACAAATGTAGCCATATTATAATTATATATCCAATCATAAGGTAATACTATTAATACACGTACACATCGTTAGTTTGCAATTTTGTTACACAATTAACGTTTGACGAAATGTTTGTACTGCACAATAACGCTAGAGGTACACTAAATGTAAACAACCCACACTTGCAGCTTTTAAATGGACCTCATATAAAGGTCGCGCAATAAGATAATAACAATAAAGCAATAACAAAATAAACATCAATACAACAAATATAACCGTAAATATAACTAAGTAACCATGTACAGTAGCACAATAGTTCGCATCAGTCGGAATAATCGCTAGTAAATTCGTGGATATCGTTCAACGAGTGCAGAAAACTAGTATATGATGAACTTAGAAAACGTCTGCTAGCCTCCAAGAAGTAATCATATTTTTAAATGTCGACATGTAAAATACATCAAGTATTATTTATGCGTACACTTCAATTAAATTGCATTTATTACGAAAGGAAAGATATTTTCACATTGGGTGAACAATATTCCAAAATGCCGTTAACAGAAACTTCAATATTTTGCCTAGTACTCATTGTATATATCGACCACATTTGCTTTAGTAGAGATAACCGTTGATGCCACACAGAAACAATGCCCATCGGAATCATTTCATTTTATATGTATATACATACATACATATACATTGAATTGACATGTTAACATATACGTAAATATACAATGTCTGAATTAAAACAGCATGCACGTATTATTTTTTTTTCTTAATAACGTAAGCACCCAAGGATGTTTAAGTTTCTTATATAAAAAATAGAAATTGATATAATTGATGCACGTGCTTTTCTCTATTTGCTCTCAAATGTCAAAAATTCACTTGAAAGAAATCACTTTGCTCACCAGGTTAATGAAGCCATATTGTCTTGGGTTCATTTATCCCGGGCTGAAGTACACAATGTATGCATTGAAAACACATATTACGTTTTCTTCTTTTTCTCTCGATGTCTATTGAAGATAAAAGAGGCTATATTTTTATTTTTGGCTTCACTTACATTGCAGGAAACTATTGTACTTTTTGAAAATTTGCGTTTTCAACGTCATATTGCGAATTCAATCGACGCCATGTTTAAAAAAACATATATGATATGCTGTTTAAAATAAGATGATGTGCTGCGATCGTGAAATCGATCCGTTAATAAACTCATTTAAATAAAATCTGACCCTATTCATCGACATGACATCACATCTTAAACAATAGAAGATAAAAAAAAACGAAACGAAGCGTATCCTTTGTTCTGTATTTGAGATGCCTTACATAATGATTACTTTTGCAGAACTATTACTGAGAGCTTGATTTTGTGTTTATCAATTTACTAAATGCATCCATGCTGTTGGCTTCTCCATTCTCTGTTACAGTAAATAAAGACCGCGAATGTTATGCTACGCTTTTATACTGCATGCATGCGCTATGCTTGCAAAACACGTTGGGCTGATTTGTTCCAATTGAGAAACTAAAAATTTATCGAACGAATGTATTTTCAATTTGGGATGTGCCTGAACAGCAAATCATTAAGTTATTTTTACTATATTTTATATTGTAAAATCTTTACGAGATTGCTTTAATATCATAATATGTTTATTGAATTTTAAAGATTGTGAAGATGAATTACATTCTGCCAAACATTATGACATACATCTGATTATATTGGAAACATTATCCCTTAAAGAACAAATAATCAAATACCGCAGAGTTAAATTATATTGTCAGATTGTGTTCTTAACACGAAGAATTCATTATGTTCTTTAATTTAATATAAGTTGATATAAGTATGTGTTGTGTTCATGTTTACTTGCGTCATATTGTCTTATTGTCTCTTATCTCATTAGACGACTTATTTTGACAAGTACAATCAACTTATATTAAACAGTTTAACACTGCAGTGTATTAACACAAAATAAACTTAACAAAGCACAATACTACCAAGCATCAAATCAGCTTCGATTCTAATATCTTAGTATTATACGTCTAACGCAAAACATAAAGGCTGTTTCGGACATATATCCTTGAAGTTTATACTTTATTTAAGTATTTCATAAGAATCTCTAAGTTCAGCATATTCTTTAATTAGTTATTTCTTTCTAACTTAAACGGAAAAAAATAGTAAAACTGTCACTAGGGTTAGGATTGGCTCATTTATTTATATAGTTTTACTACGAATAATCGTACTTCTGGACGAATGGGTAAATGCACTAAAATCGTAAGTTAACTTTATTTACAGAAACCAGCTAATGAATTTTCACTGCATGTATTAGCATGTACAAAAAGTATTTTAAATTAATAATATAATAAACACATTTCTCCAATAACTGTTACACACATTACAGACAAACATGTCATTCGGATTTGACATCCACTTAATGCATCATTTTGTATATACAATAACATAATGGTAAGACATTACAAAAAAGACCATTCAAACGACTATCGGTCCCGCATTTTGTTTTAAGTTAAATGCGAGTTGTGATAACAGTGTGCTGTGATGCATATGCGTTTATTCGGATATAAACTATTAAATATAACAAAGTGTATATAATACTGAATGGAGGTGAATCACGAATAAGTATAGATTATTATATAGGGAAAGTGTGCCTTTAGTGGTTATTGGCACACTTTGTGAGTTATTTGCACGAGGGCTTTAAATAAACATCAAGTGTGCCAATAACCACTTAAGACACACTTTCTCCATATAATGAACTGTTTATTGCATATGTTCATCATGTGTATATATATATATATATATATATTAAGCCACAACTCAACGAAATAATAAAAAAAGATACTTAAACGTAGCACAAAAACTGTAGATGAAATTAATGACACTACTTGAGCTTTTAGTTTAACAGGAGTCATCCAAAATCAAAATTTAGTAAACGACAATCTTACCTCAATGACATCTTTAATACAATGCTTATAATACTAATATTACAACTAAATGCACTTCCATTTTCTGTTTTTCCATCCCATTTATATCTTTATTTATTTCAAACTACACTTTTTGCAACGTTTAACGAAATCGAATGACTGCTCGGAGTTATTTCTTCAATTCCACTTGTTTCCAATTATACATTACAAACACACAATCCGAAATACGTTTTTGATTCGTTCGATGCTTTTTTTAAATAAATATTTCACTGTTAAATAAATCACAACGTCCAATTTTTTNAACCGGAAGTTTGCAAATAACCGATTTTGGAACAGTGTGCCAATAACCGGTTATTTGCACACTTGCTCAATACCGAGATTTTCACGAGTTTTTAGCGAAAATAACGACCAATTTTGTTACTTAATATAGTAACATATACAATAATGTTTTTTTTAATACGTACAGTATAATATATGTATGTTATAATGCCTTCGAAGTCATATTCCCTATTCCCTAATGTGTGTAAGCCAGGTTATTTGTTGAAATACCATACTTTTTATTGAAATGCACCGCATTCATTTCCGATTTGTTTCTTCGCCTTTCTCAGCTAATGCTAATCAGGAACTTACAAAAGTCCAAGATATGTCCGTTTTTCTTCTTTGAAACGAATGATTGATGTGACAGAAAAACATCCGATAGCTTTTATATGATTGGGTACGCCGTTTATGGAAATGCATCTGGAACCCGTTTTCTATACACATTCCGATGACAAATGGTAATATGTTTCGTACGCAAAGCAATATTCAAATGTGTCTCTGACATTTTGCATTTGTTCTTAAAAACTTAGTATTGTCTTCGAAATCTCTTGGTTATTTAACGAACTAAGTGTGCGTTTCCGACCATGGACATGATCTGCATTGGGCGAATTTGTCTTCATATGTTTCTGCAGAGGACTTGATCAGCGTCGAAGAAACTCGCTGTTAACTATATTTTGTCCGAGCACGAACTCAATCGGCGTTGAATTACCTTGCCATTTACTTATTTATTTGGACACGAACCCGGTACGAGTTGCCACTTTTACTTACATTTCAAATATATAGTAATAAAGCTTTCACTACATGCTAATGATACTCATATCTGATAAAGTTATCCAAAACTATAGGTTTGCAATTCTTTTTAGAAATACATAGCTCAGCATAGTTGCTTACACATCAGGTAAATCAACATTGATTTCCTCCGGCAAATAAAAGTTGCATATAAAAGCTACTTTAAATTTCTCAACACGATCTTTTTTAACATTCTTCTTAGACATAAATGTTATTAGTGTAATGTTTACCTATTTACCATTTACGTAAGTTTAATCGATTAGCACAGTTGCTTACACTTGTGTAAGTCACAAATGATAATCTCCGGTAAATGAATGGTGCATATAAAATTTAATTACGAAAATTATTTGCACTTTCACAAGATGCTAGGCTAACAACTTTAATACGCTTACTCATATATTGAATAACAAATTTGAATATATGTATAGGATAGTGTCGTATTATTCCTTTATTATCAATAATGTGCAATCAATGATAAATATTTAACGTCAATAATTGGCATAACATGTCACTTGACTAGACGTTTATAACTGCAATGTTCTTATTGTTAAAAAGTATACTAATTTTAGTTTCAAGCTTAAATATTTATTAATTTATCAGTCTTGATAATGCCTCATCGATATTAGTTTGAATGTTCTTTATTAATGTTATATTTATATATTGCAGGAGTTTGAACTATTTAAACTATTTACAAATGGAACCTTTGTCGATAGTCAGTTTATAGTATCACTTGAGCGCCACCTATATATTTACAAAATTAACATCTTATATTAAAAAATTCATCACGCTCTGAGGTAATTAAAATCCACGTTGAGATCATTGTTGACTTTTTCTCTTCGACACCAAGATGTGTATGTGCTACCATCATGGAATGGTTTAACACGTAAAAGTGTAACAGTTTAACTTCTACGCCTCTTATTAAAAGAGACGAAATGTTTTGTTTCATATATAACAAGAGGTGTCTATAAATCATCTTTGACCCCTCGACGTGCAGCCAAGTGTAAATACGGGCAATTACTAAGATACATGCATGACTTATTGACCTTAACCATTGTCAAGTCGACCTCGAACAAAACTGACGTTGCGAGGAAACATCATACGATTTTGAATGATCTTTCACCAAATCGTGCATTTCATCCCACGCGGGAAAATGTTCATGCTTAAATCCTCTGTGGACATGTCTTTCAAATGATGACCTGGAAATGTAAAGGCATTTTAATGATCTTCATGTAATGATGAGTACCAGTTCGGATGGTTGATTGTTAATAATAAATTATATATGTACCATGAATTGTACTGTGCAAACAAAATTAAAATAGTCATGCCTCTATGACCTAGACCTTTGACATCATACTCATTAGTCATTTTGCTTTACTCCAAGTATCCAGGATACCAATTTGGAAAGTCAAAAAGCTCACATTTTATGTAAATATGTCGCGGAACTGATTTCATGTTACATGCAGAAGTCCCTGTGATATTGACCTTTGACCTTTCGACTTCACAAATGATAGGCGTCTTGCTTTTAGCCAAAGAAACCATCATACCAAAATGCATGATCGGACGTCGAAGCGTTCTCTAGATATCATGCGAAACCGAAACGATCTACTTTTCATGTTAAACCTTAGCCTTTACGTGTTTACATCAAAATATAAAGGCGTCTCCATTTATCCCAAATAACCATTATACCAAATAACATGATTGAAGGTCTCTATAAATCATGCGGAAACGAATTCGTATACGTACAGACCATCTGACCGACCGACTGGTTAATTGTTAGGTTCCGTATCAATTTAAAACGTTTTGAACACCGAGTGCTTTTCAAGGCAGATATCCACATATATCGGTTACAAATTACTCTTATGAACGTTATAATAGAGATAACTTATTTGTGCTCAAAGTTATTTTACGTGTTTGTTTCAATAGGGTTGAATAATTAAATTAATAAAATGACACAATTGGTGCGACCTTATGGTCCTCACGTATTGGAAATGTTAACGAACAATTAAGTCAGAACAATTTGTCACGTTCTCAGTTGATTGAAATCCATGTCTTAATTAGTGTTGACACTATTCTTCTTTCAGAAAAGATTGGTTTGCATTTGCATTATAGTAATCTAATGTTCAGTCAATAACTGCCACAGAGCGAACGACGTTGTAAAATAATAACTGCAAAACGGAACTTTATAAACGACGCTTGGTGTTGAATACTTTTATAGTAAACATCGTCGACTAAAAATAGATTACGCACAGTGCAAATTAGATACTTGATAATTTTCATTACTTCACACTTCATCCAGGATGAATACAGTGACTTAAAAATACCGTCAAATATGTGAAGTAACATCATTATTGTGACGTATAAGCGTTCATGTGAATGATTTTACCCGATTCTTAAGGTCAATAAGGTGAAGGAAAAACAATATCATTCAGAAAACCTTTTAACGCATGACATGTACATTAAATAGTTTCTATAGAACCCTCTTCTCTCGTGATTTCATTCATTGTTCTTTACTTTAATAAACGCTTGGGCAGATTGACTTACCGCTGTTTTATTATAATTAGACCTTATGACCTTATGCCCTTGTAGTTTTAGCAAGAAGTTTAAAGTAAAAGTATCCCGCGCAACCCATGAAATATATTTCAAACCGATTGTAATCGTCAGTTGTCGAGGTCCCAAAGGGGTGGGCCCTGAAACATAATGGCAACGACGTTAAACTCAAGCGGTGTCAGAATCGACATCGTAAGTGTTCGAGTCTAAGTAAAAATATAAAAAGCTTTTGTATTGTACGTTTTTTTCAGTATTTAGAGTTTATAATGTACCAATAGTTGTTATACAATGACAGAAGAGAAACATTCTTTATGCTTTTATTTTATTCATAGTAATGACGAGTTCTTCCGCTGATTTAATATTCAGCATGTTTGGAATACTACATGGACAATATAATAACTAATAAAGAAAATATGGTCCCAAGCAAATGCTATCTTATGGCCATGTTATATTGAATTGCACCATTTGCATTTCATTTTCATTACAAGCGTGTACCTCTCATAATATTGATGTTTTGACCTAATTAAGTGTTTTGCTTTAAACCCAAAAATAATTAATTAAATAGTAGAATTCTCAACTGTTATTATCAAATCAATTAAACTATTCACACACAGTGCAAATATCAAAACAATTAGCACTGGTTTCTTTGGCAAACCATGCCTTTGGTCATTTACAAAATAGCATAACACACGATGGGTATTAGCTACATTATAAAGTCAAAGCTTCAATTAAACAAAGCACATTTGAAATGAAGCGTTATGCAAACAATGTTGGTAATATGTTCACTGATTTGCGTATTATACACATACAAAACCCTCAAATAAGTAAAGAATGAACAATAATAAACGTAATGCGAGATCTTGATTGAACAGACGTTATTGTTATTGATGTAACTTTAAAGTGTGGTATAAAAATATGTGCGCTTGTAAAATAATCGTTAAATAGCTCACACGTTAACTTAGCAATAATGTGATGCATTTAATAACGGAAGAATTGAAATACATAACTGTGTATAAACACTCGCTTGCGCCTCAACCGATGGATATACTATCTTGATAATTTGATTGTATCGAGCTGAATACTAGTATTTAAAAATATCAACAACATTGGACATGTTATTTTAAATTTCAGTTCGGTAAGGATTGCCATGAAAACATACATATGCAAATTGTGTTGCTTTTTGTATGTATATCCAAAGTATGTTTTGTAATAACGATGTGTTTCCCTTGTTCGATGGTTACTCATCGTAGCCTACCTGCTTGTGATGTGATGTTCAAATGTCCTACACGGGATACACAAAGTTTACTAATGCAACTTCACTAGGATTCAGACGATAATGGTAAACAGCGCTTACTCATTATATTTGGTGTCATTGAACTAGATATGTTTACTATGATTATATGATTATATTAAACATACAACTTAAAATGTTAAATTAAAATCATTAACACAGTTTGAGTTCGATGTATTTAAAAACTAATTGACACACGCCTTACTGTCTTATATTTATAATCAGATTTTCAATTTGTAAAGTGGCATATTTTGCATATTTGTAAGGTTTTAACGCATATGTAATCGTTTTGGTTGTGTCAGCTTATTTGCGTATAACACAACGGTATCATTTTGAAATTAGCGCAATACTATTTTTTTAATCATTTCATGGATAAGAACAATGTAAATAATAAATGTTTCTAATATTTGCTTACTTACAAGACAGTATAACGTAACGAAGGAGGAAAGAATTCAACATTTGTTTGTTTGATTATATGTCGTTTTTACCTTAACGCGGTCGGCTTACCTACTCACATTCTACATGAACAACTTAAAAGACATTTTCAGGCTTAACATATTGTAAATAAAATAATTTCATGCATGTATGTTACTTAAAATCAACCGATTTGAATCAACGACTTCGTAAGAATTGATCAACAGTTAATTAAATTGCCAATAGATTTCAATATATTTGGACGGACTATAATTCAAACTCCTGTTACCCGGATTGATATGATAGCGATTCATTAAAACAAATAAGCCGTATGAGCCTGCAATACCTGTTGTTAAACAATGCACAATAAGACACAATTCATAATTGGGAATTTGAAATTGATGTAGTTGAACATTAAATCTGTCATCATCTGAATCTGAACTAAAGTAACTCATGTATTAATCAGAATGGGGATGTGTTATTACTGTTAACGCTACATGTGTTGATGACAAAATGTGATAATAAAATATGTTATCAGATCAGTTCAAACAAAGTGAAACGCCAGCTGTATCAGCAGGAGATACATGTATTTATTAGGCTCAATAACAAACCTGAAGCCGACAAACTGTTGATAGATTGATTCTGCAGACGATTTTAAATAATAATGTACTGTTATGAAATTTGTGTAATAGATGTAGCGTGTCAAACAATTTGTGGCAACGTGCATTGATGGCGAACATTCAGCGAAATCATTTCATTTTCTTGACGGAACAATAGGAAATGTCATCTCTCTATCAAACCAGTAGAGTCTCATTTCAAGTATTTTTTAATACAATGAGCCGAGGATATGTGATCCTAATTGTACGGACAAAATATCGCCTGATATCTCACAGATCACTTATGATTTTGGGATTATGATCTGTTGTTTACTCCCTTAAATTATGAGGAACGGAATAACAGCAATACGCTACTTTGTATAAGGTAATTGTCTTGAAGACGTCCTCATTGATTGATTTATACGTATGTATACTAAACAACTTATTGATATCATTGATTATGTGTTTCCGTCCCTCATTTCGGCCGTGAGATAAGATTTGATCAGTAGTACGCGAACAAAGCTAGTAATAAAACGACACTTATAAGGAGTATCCTTTACAGAGTTGGCGTCCTCAAGTTAGTACTGTTAAGTTTTAAATCCAAGAGATAATTGTTCAATATGACTAGCACCATTTTGGAATCGATACGACAAGAACCATTTTAGAATCGATGTAGCCTGAATAATCGTTAAACGTCGAATTGAGAAAGTTCATGTCATACCTCAAATGATGCATGAAAAGCGTTAAACTAGCACTAACGTCATGGCTTTAAGAGTGTGTAACCCGGTATACAAGACGACACTGAAATGTGTTAAATGCATTAACTATATATAGAAAAAGTCGTGCGAGAAACATTTCTTCAGCGAACCGTCGTTAATTGGAATTCATTTGGGTAAACCCCATGGTACTATGCATGTCATATGAAAATAATGCATTTAGCAGGTAAACGTGTAAATTGAATACAAGTCACCGAGTTTCTGTTGATGTAATTTTGACCTGATTTGTTATGAACATATATATAGGATCTGACATGAGTTGTCATATCATACCATATTTTATTAAACGAATTCATGAATTTTGTAAGTAGGCGAGCCTTTGGCGAGCTTAATAACGAATTTCCTGGACGAGTTTAATACAATATGGTATAATAATAATAATTATAATAATAATAATAATAATAAATATAATAATAATAATAATAATAATAATAATAATAATAATAATAATAATAATAATAATAATAATAATAATAAAACCTTTATTTAAAGAAGATAGACATGTTCTGAAATACATAAGATGAAATAACATAATATGCAATTTATATAATACATTTCTTATTTTCAACAATATGATATGACAACGAGTGTCAGATCTTTTTTATCACATGCTTTTAAACTAAATAAAATACATCTTAATTGACCAAACAAATGCTGATAGATCTAAAAGTTTTTTACTATCGTGACGTTATTTCATGTTGACGACGTCATTTCACCAAAATAAAGCCATGCGATTGGTTAGTTATTGATTCTGTAGCCAATGAAAACGCTTAAAAATGTTGTATTTCACATGTGTAATATAAACAACACGTAATGTCTGTAGTACATTGAAAACAAGGTATAGCATGTGATAAAACTAGAGTACGTATTGAATTAACTGTTAGAAATGTTAACATATATGAAATCGAGAGGAAGGCATTCTACTATTATATATGACGTATGACGGTTTGCATATTACTATTTACGTTTATACCTCGACTATAAGTATCTGTACCTTTAAATGCGTATACACAGTCAAAACCATTTCCCAGTGTTTCGATATAACTAAAAATCATATTGCAATTGAATCATTGGTTTTTAATTTGAATTATGATGCAATTACATTAAATGCGTTCATTTAATTTTTAATTCGGGCCAAAAGTGAGTTCATGCTAGATAACATCTGCTATGTCCAAGATGTAGATTCCAGCGTTTATCATTAATTAATGTTCAATGTAGAGGTGTTCCAATCTCAAAACCATTTCGCTCTATTCTTTATGCTACGTTTTGCTATTTAACTTTTATTTTACACAAATATATCAAATTAAGCATAATTTCAACGTAAAATGTCTTCTTAGATATATGACAACGTTGTGATGAATATAAGTTTGTTTGACGTCTGTTTCCCGTTGATTCCAATATGTATGATACGTTCAGAATAAAGATTACGCATCAGACGGAATTAGTACAAACTGATCTTGTTTACGATAACTGTTTTTTATCTGTATTTTTTTTCTTCAATCTATTAAATCAGGAACTACAAATAAACAGTCGCTGAAAAATTGCTGCAAATGATTAATAATTTAAAACTATTTGTGAATTGAGATCAAAGGTGTTACTTTCCTCGAAGGTGCAAGACAGAGAAATTAAGGATATCTTCATATATTACATATGCAGCGTAATGCTTACTTCCTGAACAGATAATGATAACGCACTGACTTAATAAGTGACTTTCTGGGGGCAATGGCAGACAGGAAGATACTTATAGAGATGTATGTGACGTTACTGCTTAATACGATTAGGTATTTATGAATGATTGAATGCCTTAGAACCTTACAGACATTAACTTGATTAAATTAACTTCTGTTATTAGCAAACACGTATTATTTTATACCTAACGCACTTTTGATGAGTAATTGTATAATAATGCAGCAACATGTCGCAGATAGTGTTCAATTAAAACAATGTATAACAGATTAATTTTGTTCCTTTTCATTGTATGCGTTAATGTAGAATGCAAAATGATAATACATTGCAATAAGTCAAACACTATATTATTTTGTCGTTATCATCACAATGCTTGGAGTTTGTTTAAATAAGGAGAGTTACACATAGAGCTCTATCAACAATAACTGTCCTAATAAACATGCGTTTGTTACAAGAATAAAGTACGAGACTTTGATTTGAATGCAAGGTGTATTTAAAGTGTAGATAACTTAGTTGCAAGCAATGCATTATTGTGATTTGTTCTATATATTTTGTCAGCAATATATACTAACAACACTCAATACATATATCAGGATAGAAATTTGTGTTAATACCCGAAATTATTTTGTTTAAGGCAAGTTAGCATTTGTCTTTTCAGTGTACATGCCATTGAATAAAACACGGCATTAAACATACAAAAATGTTTACAGCTGGTGTTACCGCATTGAAATGGGTATCAAAAGGCAGTGGATGTTTAAACAGGTAAAACAGCGCGCACAATGTGAGATTTAGACCAATAATAGTCACATCACACACAACATTGACCACATACTGCGGTTCAAATTCACGGAGACTTATCCGTAACTTACAATTACTTTCGAACCAATATGAGTGTATCTCGTTGATGGTAAACAATCTCGTTTATAAAAACACCAACCATATAAGAATTTCGTTTAATATGGGTTTCACAGACGCATATAATTGCCAGAATCCGTATTCAGTTCTTAAGATCTACTGTAAACATAATTCGGCATAACAATTGTAAAGTTTATGTTAATTAGGTTTAAAACTCTTGTGATTACGTATCAGTCAGTACTAACTTATAAACCAGCTTAAAGTGTAATGCCTTATTCCTGATGCCTATACTGCACATATACTCTTGGCGTTCGGAAGGTATGCATTCGGTGTACGTTGATTGGCATAAAACAAGCTGCTAGGTAGGCAATCGGCTCTATAAGAATATGCCATTATGGAGCCTTGGATAACCTTCAAATAAGTGACGTTCTTACTTATATACGATGAAGCTTTACATTAACAATAACTATTCAAGACAAAGATATTAATACTAGATATTTTGAAGCGTTTAGTCGACCGTTGTACATGAACTTTTAGAGGTTGATCTATAATTAAAAGCAACATTGTTTTTGCAACTAGAAATCTACAATTGATAACGCCAAATACCTTATCTCAGTAATAAAACATCAGAACAGTTAAAAAACATATGCCAATCAACATTTACCTGTGCGCTTTATTTGCATTTTCATAAGCAAGACAATTACAATAAAATATCCGTACTGTGAACGTAAGTCCACCGTATTCAGAAATCTGCTATTGACCATTTGTAATTGTAAGTGGCTAAATGCAATGCATTTAACGTAAATACGAAAATGTTATACGAAAGGTTCTTATTTCTTAAATATTACTTATAGAATAAAGTTGTCACCTAAAACAGTTGTGTTATCCTTAGGGAATATAAAAATGACAAAAATCAAGAAAATGTAAATATTTTATTACTGACGTTGATATGTGTTCGTGACATTGGTAAAGACATATCGTTGGGGGACTTTCGAACTAGATAGAACATTCATGCTATTTTCGACTTAGTCAAAGTAGGTTGTTCACACAAAATCAATATCCAAATATTATATGAACATTGTGTATGCACTGTTCTAATCTGTACATAATTGTGTGTGTGTTACCACAGCTAGGATGGATACATTCGGATATAATCAATCCCTATAGCTTACATGTTTGTGGAGTTTTAGTAGTTCTGTAAATTTAATTAATTTATTACTATATATTGATAACATATGAGCTTACAGTTGTGTAGATAAATGACAGCTTACTGTTTTGAATTAATTACAATTGACATGTTCTGTTTTAAAGTATGTTATTCTTGGTTCCATATAAATAATTGTCATATATCCAGACCTTAACGTAAATTGCATACAACTGATATAATGTTTGATTAGTTACAAGTAATGTTTTTAACGAATTGTCCTGTATATTTTATTAAGTTAAATTCTCAAACCACATATTTTTGCCAAAAAACTCTTAATTACATCTGTTGTTTTGTAATATATATATACATACACGTAGTTGGATACAATTTTGCCTATTAAAGTATGCTCCATATTATTGTCTACTGTGGGTTTTCAAAATAAATAATGACTATTTAAAATAATTTTATCTCATTAATATAAAAACCAGAACAGTTAAAAAATAATAGTTAAATTTGCATTTACCTATGTAGTACATTTAATGGTTATAAAAGAAAATTAGAAAATGTGTTGACTACCATTAATGCGTATTAAAGTATGCTCCATTCAAGCTTCTGTAATCAAGAGTTTATTATTACAAATATTTGTCACATTAGTTTCTACTGTGGGTTTCCAATGTAAAAAGATTAAATATAGTGTCAGCTTTTACAAGCAAGCAAAATCACAATATCTACAGTTAAATTGAATTTTGTCTGGCAGTTCAATCTATTATCAGTTCAATAAATTATTTCATCTTCTGTCCTGACGGTTCCATAAATAAACGATTTCATAATTAATAAGTTTTTAATAATGACAAAACGAAACTATATTAACAGATGTTGTGTCAGCTGTGTTATGTTGATAGAACAAATATGTAGCCACAGTGTGTCAGAGTTGTTTCTTTAATCCGCGTCTATTAGAAATTGTCATTTTAAGAATTATTTTATCCAACCAGCATGCTTACAATTTAAGTTTTGTCCGAATAGCATATTTACAATATTAATTTCACAAAAACTTTAACTTACGAAAGAGAGTAATTGTTATAAAACATTCATACAATTTTACCAGAAAAAAAACCGATGTAGTTATATAAAAATAACATGCTTTCTTAAAGGAAACTGTTATTGGTAACATTTGTTAATAACAAATTAAGAGACACATTAAACAGTTATACTGCCTCTCAACGTTTACCTGTATTTATAGTTATTCTGCACATAATACTACAATATTATTAATGTCGTTTGACATACATGTTGAGTCTGTATGTTATGAGTTTGCAGTTAGGAAGGCAAACAGTTGAATACATCTAACACAGTGAAAGTGTGTACAAGTAGGTTTCTACATCGGATCATATATATCAATATTACTGAAAGTCACCGAAAATAAGATTTTAAGGATATCATCAAAAGATTGACCAACCAAGTCTATATCAATTTTATATCATGGGAGTCATCTCATCATTTTATTGGGCCCATCTACCTTACCAGAATCAATATTAGAAACAAGCACAATTTGTACAAACGGAATAGCAATAGTGAATACTATTGGTAGTTGAAGTTTTGCGTACACAATATTATAAATGTATATGATTGATGTTTACGTTGGGATCACACGTTTGTAAAATGTTGTTCCCTTGACACTCATAAACATGCCTGTCTTAATATAATTCCTCAGAACACGTCAGGAAGTTCTTTCGTGCGCATTGTTTACAGAGGGTTTACCCGTTGCAGAAAAAAGTAGTTCATTTGAGCAAAGCAACTGTCAGAATATTCATTTCGTGTGGTTATTCTTAGAATACGCACGTAACAGAAATAACTCGTTAGAAAGATTTTTGAGTGCGTGTTTATGTCTTAAAGTTATTATTTACCGCCATAATTTGAATATGACTAATGTGTGAAACTGTTACATATATAGTGAACAAAACAGTGTGTGGAACGACTATAGTTGTAGTATAAAAGACACGCAAACAAAATACATAACAAACGAACGTAACTATTTTGAATTTCCGTATATTAATTTGACGTCGGACACATTTTAGTTGATGACGGTTAAATATGAATATGTGAAGTCAGTTATAGTTAGAATACTGACGTACTGAGACATTAATGTACATGAGATCGCATTTCTTTATATAAGATTTAGTTCGTGTACTGTGTAAAAGCACAATTAATCAGGTAACATATTTCATATAAATGCATGTAATCATAAGTTATATTTTTATCTAATGAATGTCAAAAGAAAATTAAAACAAACATGTATTAATCATTGAATAATATATACACATTATGAATATAAAGAACAAGAAGGCTATAGATATATAGATAAACATACATGCACTTACACAAATCTTAACTGATTCATTTTGATTATAATACAATTAATTGACATACACGTGTATCGAATTACATCGCCTTAATGTTCATCTTTTATATATTTATTTGTTTTGCTTCTTTATTTGGATGAACAATTGCATATATGTTTTATAAGGGGCATCGTAATCAGTGCAAATTGTATTTGAAATAAGCCGGTCGAAATCTTTTCAATTTCGCTCACAGTATAAATGCACCTATACAATGAATACATTCTAACACTGGGGAAAATACCAATTTTTAAGATATGGTAAATAATACTCTCAAGAATTTTATTGTAAAGCATTTTTGAAATCAGTTATGTCGTGTCATTACCCTATTAAAAAGAGAAAACGCCATATTTAAAACAGATCGTCAACTATGTTTTGTGTGCGACTGGGGACTCACAAGCATTAATAAATACATAGCGATTAATCCATATTTCTGATTATGCTGAATGTTCGCGCGAATGTTCGCTAATCTCTTTTCCGAATGTATCTTGTTACAAAAGTATGTTGGTTTATGTTCATACGTGGGCTATTATAAAATTCAAAATTTATATGGTTACTTTTTCAATCGGTAAGGTAAACAATCAATCAACTTTACAAAAGGAGATGGTTGATTGGTTGAACAACAGACATTAGTGTTCTTACTGAAATGTAAATTACACGTGTCCTGTTATGCGACGCCGTTAGATCCTTACAGCGCCAAGCAAAAAAGCCATTAATGTTATGCATCAACGGGGCGCAATGTAAGAGTTATATAGCGACACGGGTTAAACAGTATAAGGCATACCAATTTTCTCTACACGGATTGTACAAAAGTTTGTAAACATAATGAAATTTGTAAAACGTTGATTGAAAGGCAAATGTTAAATACGGCGCATAAAGTATAGATGTAACTTTCAAAAGTGTCGTGGAAAAGAAATTATGAAAAAAGAAGACTAAACGGCACGAACACTGCATAAAAATATTAAAAAAAAGTGTGTTCGTAAAACAATATTAGGTACATACACACAATATTTAACTCTCCCACTGGTGGACCACCAAAATTATCATTCCATATAGACGGCCGCACAAACAGTTCGGCGCTCAAGAGATGTGCGAACATTATGATAAAATTTACATGTGATTGAGATTGCAACATTCCGTCTGTTCACTTAAAGCTCTACTTGGTAATTACAATGAAGGAGTTCTGCATCTTATCACAAAATACGCAATGTCACTTTTTCGAACTTAACAACCTCAAAATTGCACCAAGGCGTTTTCTCAATCAATCAAAAGTAGGAATCAATTTAAAACATAATTAACCTTTGAGAGAGCGTTATTATCTGCTCGATTATTGCCTTCCTTTCAAATGAAATCAGTTTCTAATGAACATAATACTAGTCGTTGAAAACAAACTAAGACATACATTTTGTCACATGTTTACAATTATATACGAAATGTGTGAAGACTGTCTTTTGTTTCTCAATTTAAGAGATGCGTTTCATTATGTGTATATACATATACACTTTCAGGTCTTAATCTAACGAACCATTCGGGAAATATTAAATGGCAAAAATGCCTTTAGACTACGTACTTAGGTCTTAAAACGATTTTTAATTAACCTTGACAGAAGATAGAGAAATTGCAAGTTGGCAACACTGCTTTAGAAAGCGCATTATTACCCTGTTCTCTGGGGAATCAATTGGCTTATTATAGGTAAGGTCGTTTTTGCAACCGTTTCTCAACGATCCATGATAGATTAACATTGATTTGTGTCATGCCTACTCATATTTCATAGGGTGTCTGCACGCGGAACAAACAGGATGGGGAACAGACAAAGTGTGATTCGATTGTGGAGTTATTTACTATAATTATTATACCACTGCTTATGATAATAAAACAGCTAAGTAATTGAATGTGTATGAATAATTTTGGAAAACAAATAAGTATATCAAATTGACTGCATAGTTTATTATGCATGTTGATTTTTTGAATTTACATATGATACAGTATTTGCAGATATCGTGTTGCTATGCATAGCGGGGTAAATCAGAGGTAATATCAACATCGTTTGTATATCGTTTTAAAGGACGATACAACACCCTATGCTTACTATTGACGTTTAATGATTGTCCAATGGTATCACTTATAGCCGATCAGTGATTTATTTTCAGTACAACTACACTATCTTGAGTACGAATATTTGTATATGTAATGGATAAATCAGTTTAATATATCGTTTGATGGTCTCAGACACGTCGCAATTGTGAAAATAGGCTGTTTTATTTAAGGGCATTCATACCGTTTATAAACGTCATTGTTATCCGGTCGTATTTCTGTTTCAAGATA
>VMBQ01000678.1:199766-245745 GCA_007657795.1 Dreissena rostriformis
ATTATTATTTCTAGTTTTTTTATTATTATCATTATTATTATCATAATTATTATCATTATTAGTATCATTATTAATATTATCATTATTATTATCATTATTATTCTCATTATTCTTATTATTATTATGATTAACCTGAATTATATATTATATTATCATTAACCTGAAACTTTTATTAACAGTTGACTATATATTTGCGATATGAATTGGTCGAATAGTTGTCTATGTACATTGCGAAACCACCGCAATAAAAACAAACTGACTGGCATTTAAACCATAAATCTGGAAATCGTCAATATGTCTTTTCCTTGCAGTAATTATTTTTTAAAATGTTTCTGTCCCAATATCTTATACAAACAAATGGAAACCAATGGTACACATGTTGATTAATCGGCATGTATAATGTAGATTGTGTTTGGAACACAGTTGAAACACATGTATCATTCAGTTTTTTCTTGGAATATTCCATAGGGCATATGTGAATATCGCGTCTATTGGCAAATGTCTGCTTTATTCAAAACACTTTAACTATAAAGGTTACACGTGGTATACCAGTTCACGAAACGTTTTTGCTGACTGTTGAATAATTTAGCTGCAACACACACGAACACTATGCAATGATCACTTATGCCACGTTTTTGTCAAAAACTGTACTGTGCAGTTCGATTTCGTTGCTGTAATTTGCTGAACTTACAGTCGTTATGAGAATCCAAAAGGGTGTATGGCATGACACTATTCCAGAAATTCAAAAAAAGTATATATCCTCATCAAAAGACTCATAACATGGGAAAAAACATACTTTCGTCCCTTTGACCATTTAGGCCAAGTTTACTCGAACAATGAATGGAATTAAACAATAATTACCTAGGTAATGTCTTGAAAACGACAAATTATTTAAAATGCGTGTTTAATAAGAATTAAAATAACTGAAAACAACATTTATCCATGTGGATTTTTGAAATATGTGTGATATGTAATATATAACGTACAATTGGTGTACGTTTTACTTATTTTTAATAATATGCCGTCGAACTTGATTGAAATAATTTAATTTAATGATTATATATGTACAGTTTCTGATCATGTGTAAATATACTCGATAACTTACTTCAATTAGTTCATTTTCTCTTTGTGCGACACGTGAACGATATCACAGCCGGGCAATGTTAGAAATATTTCAATTAAGAGACACAACCAGGAAATAATACCTCCTCACTGTCAGCAACTCCTTTTTTAAGGCATGGGTAAATTTTCACTGTGCATACGAGACAGAGCAATACAAACTACAACACAATTTAAATCAAAGTAAAATGATGACACAAATGTCACTGTCTCAAACAGTGAAAACAAAGAATTGTGAGCCGAGCAGGGCTTAATCGGTGTAAAGTCCTGCAACATGCATAACTATACCCGCACCAACTATATTATATTTCCCCAAAACATTGTTCGCGATATTATGTTACCGTTTCCTTTGAATATCATAATGTCATGGGCCGGTTTGTACACATTATATATTGTAATATTTGTACTTATCTGTAAATAAGTAAAAATTAAATGGTAAATTACGAGCAAATACTCATTGATTATCGCATACACACAATAAAATATAAATGACTCTTGAGTAAGATGCTAACACAGCAAGTTGTTTCTCGAAAAATACAACTAATTATATTCCTGAACTTGATTATCTGATCGTTTACATAATTTTCATTATTTTCGTTAAAGTAAACACTCGAATGTGTTTCTAATTTTTGGCTTCGAAAGTGTGATAGTTTTCACATACCTAATGGCGTGCATATAACTTCACATTACGCAATAGAGGCTACATATTGCACACGAATTAACAGGTGCTTAGAGGTTTAATATAACTAGGCAGACATTTTGCCCTCCGTGCATACAATTAACGATGTAACTGAACTCAAGATAACCCAGTTAATGTGATCCACTTCCATATTGACACTTTGGTGGAACCTAATTAATTGAAGAAGAACTTAACAAAAGTATACAAAAGGCTGTTCGGCGGAACTAACACATTTTTTCTCAAAATCAAATCAAACGCTGTGAACACATTTAAAACGTAAAATCCCGAATTTCACTGCATCATCCACGTTTACACTATCAAACTCTTTTGATGAAAAGTCGATGCACCATTACACAAATTTATGAAGGACCGCTTCGTTATAAGTTTTCTTTGTTATCATAGGCTTAATAATCGTTCGCATATTACTGAAGCTTTAATATACGAGCTTTCGTTTATAAACAATTATATTAATTTCTTGTTTTATGATTATAAACATTGATATGCCCATCTCTAATAAGGGGCCATAACGCCGTTTTGCTAAACATATGTATTAAATGGTTTTCAAACACAATTGCGAAAAGTACGTGTCTGATGTCACAGGTTGAATGTGTTTTTTTTTAAACATTAATATATTGACGGCTTTAACTTTCGTGTATTTATGTACATGTCAACAAGCGTGTTGTTTGACCCTTAAAGTGTATGCAAGTATTGGTTGTTACAGTTTATAACAATACAAGACAAGAAAAGAACAAAATTCCGATTACATTCCACGATAGGAATATACAGTTCTCCGCCTTTATGCCATTTGTCCTTAATTGCCTGGTCGTCGATGTACAGAATGTAGCAGTCTTGGATGTACGCATCATTATCTTCTAAACATAATTGAACCGTCAGGTCAGATTTACGCAAACATAATTCCTAATGTTAAGTACAAATGTGTAAAAATGTATTCCGTGTTGTAAATATGATGTGTTTTATTGAAATATCTCATTATGTCAATCATATTGTCAATTACTAAAAGTAGTTTTATGAATAGACAATCAGTGTCTTTTTGAGATACACCAAAGCCTAAATGAATATATAGTTTTAATTGTAAGATTCTTATTACATTGGGCTTCAATTGAATCGTGTTATATATCGATATTTGTTTTTCGATTGAGTAAGTAATTAAGTACGACGACGTTATAAAGCTAAATGCGCACACATTGAACAATGTTACTAGGACCAGTATTTATATTAAATATTTTATACATTACAAACAATGTCATAGAACGAAAACATGATGCATGTGGAACACTGTGTTAAGGATTGCTTTCAATTGGGTTTAAATAATGTAGTATAACACACGGAAAATTAGTGGCCTCAAATATGTGCCTTAGTAAAATGCACTTACGTTGTATTGTTTTGCATCGAACTGTAAAGTTGTGAAATGGTACAATGACGAACACACAAACACGTATACACGAATTGTTTACAAAAAATATGTTCAATGTATCCCACACCTACTTAAAACTGACTTAATCCCAAATGACTGTATTGAACGACGTTCAAACAAGATTTTCTCATTTGTGTTTATGTCTTGCTGTGACAATTCAATTGACAAACGGTCACCTTTCATTCAAAGGGGAACCATAACTGTGTTGTCTCCTGCAGAATCAAATAAAAGGTATCTGCTATTTATAGAAGAATACAAACTATTCAGCTGTGTAGTCAATTTTAATATAAAAACTATGAGAAATTTGATAATAATTGTCACAAGGAATGTAAAAGATAAACACTCTTTTTTGATCTCGTTATTTAAGTTAAACGTATGAAGCAAACACACAAGGTTGTGTTATCTCTTAAACACATGTGAACCTTCCTAAGATTCGAACAACATAGCTATACAATAATAACAAAACAAGTTTAACCTAGAAAGAGTGGCATGATTTACAAAAATGTAATCATGAATAACCATACAAACAAAAAAAGTCTTAATGCCTTAATTTAAGTTAGGTTATCCATAAAATATTGACAATATCATCATGTAAGTTACATACCATTAAACAGAAACAATACAGTCGATTATAAGCGAATGCATCATAGTCAAGTTTAAACAAATCACATGTGAGTTTGAGTAAAACGAAATTGCTAAAAAGGTCATCTTCAGTTACTGGTAATGCAAGACACACTAGGTGTCTACTCATTGTCATAACTGGAAGATTCATAAATTGCATAAATTTGCAGTGCCCAGTCACTTTGTGCAGTTCAACAATGAGCTTATTCCTTTTGGATTCTGTTTTTTGACAAAACCAGAGAGTATGGTTCACAATACTGTCGGTGAACTTATAACAGATTGCACATTTATTTGCAAATTGCCTCGAGATTGCCATACTTAGGATCTTCGTTAATTTATGGTTTATCACAGAGAGTGACGGTGAAGTCTTAGAAATGACGATGGCGGTAAGCGGTTTATCAGCTTTAAATAGCTCCTCGAGACATGTGATTTCATTTGCATTTTCTGAGCGTCTTTGTCTGTTTGTCATTCTAACACTGTCTTTGATTGTCCGTGTCCATGCCATCTTTCCGGGGAATACACCACTTTTCAAATACGTTTCTAGGGAAGGCATCAAACTGTACTTTTGTAAAAGTCTATAGATGTCAGGACTCAGCCCTTGCATATTAACGCACCCTAAGCAGTATCGTACAAGTCTATGGATGAACACTTTCTTGGCAAAAACACTTACTGGAAGCCGGCACAGTTGCCCAAAAAACCCAGGTTTCTCAAAGTCTATCAGTTCTTCCGCGAATTCAATGTTTAAATATGACAATGCAATATAGCTGTATGTGTTCCTACCGACGTTAAGAATTTGTTTAACACATCTTCAATGGGATACTTCAAGTTGATTTATGTCACCAATAGAATAGTTGCACCATAGCGGCGAGCCGTATAAAGCTTTGACAAGACCACATTAACATAATTATTTCAAAGTGTTATAGGATTAAGGTCAGCAGGATTAAATCCACAATGAATAATAGACTTGAGAGTACCTCTCATCCTCGACGAAGCTTCACACATCAGTGCAACGCTCGACATGGTACGGTCACATTTCAGTACAAGATGTGTGTACGATTCTGCTTCCTGTATAGTTTCACGTCCGAGTGTCCAGATACGTTCAGGTCGTCTGCATCGCTGTTCATTGAATACTATAACTGCACAGTTCGATGGATTATATTCAAAGCGCCATTTACACGAATAGTCATAGCATATTTGCATCATGCCATCAAGTGCGTGCTTTGAAAATGCAATTAGAATCATGTCGTCTGCTACCATAGGACTGTTCATATTCATTCCGTTCATACAGAAACCTAGACCAGAGAGTTCAAGAGCATTGATTAACCCATTTATAAACACTAGATAGCAGTTTGGTGAAATTGTCCCGCCTTGGCGGGTTCCCTGTACAGTGACAGTAGCGGCTGATAATAATGGTTTCTCCCCTGCTGATGTATTTGTGGATTCGTTTGTGTTATATGTGGTATTTAACTTTTGTTTTGCAGAATCATTTCAGCATCGGGTTGGTTGTGGTATACTAGTACATGTTTGATCAACTAAGCTATTATACTTGTATTATTTTGATAAGTTATTTTAATGTTCATGGTAATTTAATCAGTTTACGTTAATTAATGTCATTACACCATTTAAATGGTGAAGCCAATTGTGAGAGACTTATTTATACAAAATGAAGTGCATTTTCCCCATAAAATATGTTTTTGTAAAAAGCAATACAAAAAATGCTCTTAGACATTCCATATAAACTATTTTGTAAGTGGTATAGACACAATTCGTATTGCAAACGTCAGTGTCGGTTTGTTATTTATAATTAAGGCAGTTCGCAACACGTTACGCACAACAAGCATAACTATAGCACAATTCACAAGAGAGACGAAAATAAAAAATGTTATTTACTACAGACGTCGGTATCAATTGAACACTTAATTAGTCTCTGAGAGAGTGTTATTATCTTGAGGGTCATTGTCTGCAGTTCAAAGAAAAGCGGTGCCGGTTTGAAAACGAATATTAAGAGACGCATACCACTACGCAAAAGAAACAATTGTGAATTGTACTGTAAGTATTGTGCAATTAGCGTTGTCGTTCTTAATATAATGTTGCATACATATGTAACAGAATAATATTACAAGCATGGGTAATTTCTTTATCTGTTAAACATCGTGCAAATTAGTAACGCTTATCGTATACACCGCACTGCTGCGGTATATGATTGGAGCGTTCTTTGGTATTTTATTTTCAAATATTCTAAAGTTATACAATCGCCCCAAAAATGTAACTCTGTACGATAAAGTAAGTTAAACGTCTTCACAATCTCAGAGGTGTGGTTTAAACGACTAATTTAGCTTTACTACGATTATATATCTAATCGTAAGGTAATACTATTAGTTAAACGTTCACATTGAAACTTTGTAATATAGTTACACAATTAACGTTTGACGGAAAGTTTATACTGAAGAATAACCTGAGATGTAAACTATTATTTAAACAACCCACAATAGTAGCTTTCAAATTGACAATATTTCGCAGGAGACTGAAAAATTGATAGTCAATGAATGGATATATTTTAACGAGTACAGAAAACAAGTTTCATAGAACATATAATATTCTCTGACGAGCCTGCCAGTGCTTACACTTTTTATAAATGTCGACATAACATGTACAAAATAATTCAATTATGAATTAAGCGTACAATGCAATTAAATTGCATGCATTGCGAACGGAAAAGAGTTGAAATTGGGGAAATTATTATGGCCGTAAACTGAAATTTCAATATTTCGCCAATAACTAATTTAATATATCGACCATATTTACATTTGAAAAGATAGCCGTTGATGCCACACTTCAAAATGCTTTTCGGAATAATTTCGTTAGATGGGATATATATGTGCGTCATTTTACAAGTCAAACATTTAAGTGGATCTTCTAAATGCTATTTTGAAAATGATGAGAGAAAGGCGGTACAGATTGAATTGTCATTTTAAAATATACGTACACATACAATGTCTGGATTAAAACATGCTTCATGTATTATTTTTTTGGTGTATAAAGTACCTATCAAAAGAATATTAATTGTCTTCTAGAAACAAAACAATAATTCATAGCATTGATACACGTGCTTTACTCTTTTTGCTAACAGATGTCAGCCATTTACTTGCAAGAACACAAAGACATACGTTGCTCGTTGCCCACCAGATTTATGAATCTTATATACCCCTGTTTTTTCTGATGTCCATTTATCCCGGGCAGCAATACACAAGATATTCATTGAAAAAACACAGTTTACTATGTCTTCTATTGCTCTAGATGTCCATTGAAGATAAAGGAGGATATATTTTTTGCCTATACTTACATTGCTGGAAAGTATTGTCCTACTTGAACCATCTGCGTTTTCTACGTCAGATTCGAATTAAATCGACGCAATTTTTCAAACAACCACATCTGATATAGTGTATAAGTTGATGACCTGCGATCGTGAAATTCGTCCTTGGAAAAACTCATTTAAATAAAATCTCACCCTATTCCACGAAATAGCAAACCCTCATATGTGCTGAAGATAAAGAACGGTATGAAACGTGCACTTTCTTTTATACCTATTGATAAAATATGACATGTATGCACTGAAATAACAGCAGTGAAAAGATTTTTTTTTCGGAATTCCTATGATGTACTTCCCTTGTTTATACCCTTGTTTATATTTTGTCTATGATCACGAGTAAAATTAAATCGTTTATCCACCGAATCCAACACATTTTTTTTTTAATTTTATGCTTTTTGTACCGTTTATTTACATTGTAAAAGAGTTTAACTGAAGAATTTCCCTGGAATAATGACGTCATTTCGGCAACAAAATGACGTCATTTCAATGTATTGAGGCACGCCACGGGAGAGAGGGTCACTTTTCAGCGAAAGGGAAACTATAATTAATTATTTTATTTGAAAAAGGGGCATAAATCGTGATCAAAGAAAATAATATTTTCACTCGTGGCTGCGCCACTCGTGAAAATATATTTTCTATGATCACTCGTGAAATAACAAACGATCTTACACTGACATCAACAAATATCCTCTATTCGTTTCGAATTCGAGGTGCAAAACAGTCTGATCACTTCCGCAGACCTATTGCTGAGAGCGTGATTTTGTGTTGCTAAATTTACTAAATACATCGATGCTGTTTCCATAATCAGTGAATGAAGAACGCAAAAGTTGTGTGGAACGCATTTATACGGTATGCATGTGTTTTGCTTGCAAAAAGCGTTGTGATCTGTGTTCCAATTTAAAAACCAAAAATGTTTTGAAAACATGTACTGTTTATTTGGTATGTGTCTGAACAGAAAATTATTTAGTTCGTTTTACCATGTTTTAAACAGAGTGTAAGATCTGTACGATATTTTATTAATATCATAATATGATCTATATTTTACAGATTGTGAAGAGGAATTATATGCTGCAAAATAGTATGACATACATTTTTTAAATTGAAAACATTATCCGTTAAAGAACAAATAATTCAATACCTTCAGGTGTACTTATATATTCAGATTTTGTTCTTAACACGAAGAACACATGGTGTCCTTTTGTTAAATATAAGTTTATGTTATTAAGGGTTTTGAACATGATTTTCTTTTGTAATTTTTTACATATTTCATTAAACGACATAATTAGTATGACAAATACTAGAAACGTACACAAACAGATTCAGAATAATAATAAACAAAACTGAACAAACAAAAAACTACGAAATTATTTCACTTATTTGCCGGAACAATCTGATGAATGTTCTTTGCATGTATGAGCAAATAAAAATAGGATATTTTAAATTAATAAAAAAATCAGCACATTTCTACAACAAATGTTGTGTCATTCGGATTTGACATCCAATTAATGCATCATTTTGTATATAAAATAACATGGTAACAAATTACAAAAAACAGACAAACACATTATCGGTCCCGCATTGTGTTTAAAGTAAAAAGTGAGTTGTAATAACATTTCGTTGTGATGCATATGCGTGTATTCGGATATAAACTATTAAATATAACAGAGTGCATATTACAATGAATTGAGGTGAATCACGAACTACGGCTACTTGTATATGCGTACATTATAATATATGTATATTATAATACCTTCGAAGTCCTATTCCCTAATGTGTATTAGCCGGGTTATTTGTTGAAATACCATTCTTTTCATTGAACGTGAACGCATTCATTGCCGATGATTTTCTTCGCCTTTCTCAGATAATGCTAGTCATGAACTTACAAAATTCCAGTATATGTCCGTCTTTTCTTCTGCGAAACGAATGATTGATATGACAGAAGTACATCCGATACCTTTTATATGATTGGGTACACCGTTAATGGAAATTCATGTGGGAAGCGGATTTCCATAAACGTTCCGATGAAAAATGGTAAAATGTTTCATATGCAAAGCACTATTCAAAATTGTCTCCGACGTTAAGCATTTGTTCTTAAATACAGTGTATTGCCTACGGAATCCCTTGTTTAATTTAACGAACTAACTGTATGTTTCTGAATAGGGCTTGATCAGCGTTGAACAAACTCGCCGTTAACTATATTTTTTCCGAGCACGAACTAGATCTGCACGGAAGAACCTTGCTATTTAATGTATGTATTTGGACACGAACTTAAGTTATTTTCTCCATGAAAATACGATTGTTGGTAATACTATAGAAAATTCAACGAATTCATACTCAATCTCAAATGAAGGAAATTCCTAATATAACACATAATTGATATGCGTAGATAGCCCATCTGTGATGTCATGTTTTAATCCCCAAAACATGATAAAAGCAGCATACTCTGCATACAACTACAACAGGAATCAGAAGATATCTTAAACCGCACTGATTATTTATATGCCGTGTCATTTAAATATATTTTTCTGATAGAATGATCAGAATAATGTAAATAATATGTTATTTGGTATTTTCTTTGGTATTTGCTTCATTTTTAAAGATTGTTGCGTACCGAAGTAAAAATGGCACTCACGTATTGTTTGTTTGACTATATCTCATCTTTACCACATCGCGGTTTCAGCAAGAGATAAAGGTAGTATTCAGAGTCAAACACAAACCTGAATCCGACAACTAGGGGTGAATTGATTTTGCAGACAGTTTTTAAATTACATTGTACTGTTCTGTTATGATTTTGTGCACTATATGTACTGGGTCAAACAACATGTCGCAACGTGAATTCTTGATGATCATACAGCGAATTTATTTCAATTTCCTGTTTGCTCGACAAGAGTTTTTGACGGATCAATAGGATACGTCATCTCTCCATCAAACCAGTATAGTCTCATTTAACGAGTTGTCTAATACAATCAGTAGAGGTTATGTGGGCCTAATAGTTCGGGAAAAATAGCGCCTGATATTATACAGATGATTTATTATTTCGGCATTATGATCCAGCGTTTCTATTTTGGACACGGACATAATTATAAATGGAATGGCAATTGTCTGTTTTGTATAAGGCAATTGGTTTAAAGAGGATGCCAATTCCTGATTTATACGTTTACTCTGCAAATAACGTTTTGTTCTATCAAAACAATTAATTATTGTATTCGTAAACGTGTATGAAGATGTAAGTGTACGGGTTTTTAATTCAATAAACGTTAACAAGATAAATTTAACTTGACAGTACTATATACATTTAAGCGATATTAAATTATGCTGTTCATTCACCATCTTCCAAAACGGTAACCATGACGACATGTTCTTGAAAGGTGTCACCTTTCCGCACAGCTTCTCCTGCAGGCTCACATGTTCCGGACATTCCTTTTTCCCTCGCTTTTTGGTGGTTTCTGCATTCCTGGGGACTGTTTAAGCCGTTTGTTCGGTTTTCCGCCGAGCAACTTTGGAGACGGCAAAGGTGAAGAAGGTGATTTTCTTAATTAAAGAAATGTAGTATCATTATAAGTAGTTCTGAATAAGATAAAATATTTTTGTATATTATCATCGGGATACCGCTGTGTATATATATAGTTTTGGTACATTCTATCTGTTTCGCGGTATGAAAAATGACAATCAACGTCATGCAATTCATTTCTATATCGTCCGCTTTGTAGAATGCAAACAGTAAAAGTAAAGACCTATTATATTATACGTGAATTCCTCTTAAAACAAATCGTTTAATTAGTCAAAAGTAAAATACTTATTAAAATGGATAAATATTTGAATATTATTTCTGTGTTCGTTTACAGGTAATATTGGTTTGTCCACTTACATTTCCAAATAAAACAGACATACAGGCATTATCAAAATTAGACAAGCATATTATTTCAGAAAGNACTTCAAATAAAGGAAATGAATTTTTATAGAAATTAATTTTTATTAAATACGGAATGATTAATTAAACATTTCGCAATGACATCTCTTAAAGCACATGCGAATCATGCTTACACAAACTTGCAGTGTTGTGAAAATGAGCTTTTCGAGGATATGCAAAAGAGATAATGTACACTATGAGGCTGTATTTACAAATAGTGGAAATGCGATTAACGTAGTAACATGTACGTACACAACTAGTTAACTACACTGACGTCCCACTCACACCGATACAAATGTCTGTCTACTTTCAAAATGAATTATCTTCATTCATCTACATTGTATACATCGTTGATTTGCTAATGCTTTCCGGGCTTATTTTCTACAAACAGGCATGTGTTCCCTCCCTCCACAAAAATCAAACAACAAATGAACAGAAGAACAAACCCATACAAAACACTAAACTTTATTTAATAACATACCATTTCAATTGTCTTCTTTGAACTTAGATTATTTAAATTTTGTACATGTGTGCACATGTCTTAATTTCTTTTTACGCTATTACTTGTTTTGATAACTTGTAATTACGATTGACAGGGCTTTCATATTGTATTATCAGTACATTATACACAAACAACTCTATTAGATGCGAAAAGTAACTTTCCGAGTGTTAATACATTCTGCATATGAGTTTCTTTGAAGTACGTTAATGTCGGTCCATATAAATGGTTTTGGATAGAGTTATTGCCGGTTGTGATGAACTTATTTTCACCAAGCTCAACACGTTTATTTGTTGAAAATAAAATATACTATTTATATCAGATGTGTTGCTTTCTGTGTGATAAGATGGTCAATCATTGATTGTGTCAACTGTTAATATCACAATCTTTTTTGTTGAGGAAGCCAATGTAATATCCAGCATATTTTTGTAATCGGCACGTGTGCTAACATTTCTATCATATAACATAACGCATTTATGCATAATTGGCGTTCATATACAAATTTGAAGTACGTATTTAAAGTAATATTTGTTTAAGTGCATGGTTAGTTTCACCATTCAGCATTAGTTTAATGTTGAATTGAAAAAGATTTACACACACACATTATTGCGCATAGTGTGATAAACTGGTGGAAATGTCTGAGGTTTGGCATTGGTGTACATTGGGTTCAATCTCCAATTATTTACTTATTTATTAGTGTTGTTTTGAGCGAATTTTCCTGTTTTGAAGAGGTAATTGTTAGCATGTGAAGATAAATAACCAGCAGATGCTCAGAGTGGTCCATTAGGTAAATGTATACTTTCACTTTTAAAGGAGTGTCAATTGTTTTAGCATCCGTGTACGTTGCAAGCATATCAAAAGACACGTTAATTCTGCAGTGAAAATGTAGAAGCTTAATTGCATACACACGCCAAATTGCCTTTTCTCAATAAAACCATATTTGTACACCAATATAACGGAGTTCTTAGACTTACCTCCTTACCGTATCATGTGGGTGAAGGCTATGCATTTTTCCTGTTGCAAGCATAATTAAATGTTAAGTCAATTATTTATGTATTATTAAGGTATTTCCAGGCAAAACAGAACGACACTTTATCAAACTTCACAAGAAAGNTACATTCTGCATATGAGTTTCTTTGAAGTACGTTAATGTCGGTCCATATAAATGGTTTTGGATAGAGTTATTGCGGGTCGTGATTAACTTATTTTCACCAAGTTCAACACGTTTATTTATGGAAAATGAAATATACTATTTATATCAGATGTGTTGCTTTCTGTGTGATAGGATGGTCAATCATTGATTGTGTCAACTGTAAATATCACAATCTTTTTTGTTGAGGAAGCCAATGTAATATCCAGCATATTTTTGTAATTGGCACGTGTGCTAACATTTCTATCATATAACACAACGCATTAATGCATAATTGGCGTTCATATACAAATTTGAAGTACGTATTAAAAGTAATATTTGTTTAAATGCATGGTTAGTTTCACCATTAAGCATTAGTTTAATGTTGAATTGAAACAGATTTACACACACACATTATTATGCATAGTGTGATAAACTGGTGGAAATGTCTGAGGTTTGGCATTGGTGTACATTGGGTTCAATTTCCAATTATTTACTTATTTATTAGTGTTGTTTTAACGAATCGTCCTGTTTTGAAGAGGTAATTGTTATCATGTGAAGATAAATAACCAGCAGATGCTCAGAGTGGTCCATTAGGTAAATGTATACTTTCACTTTAAAAGGAGTGTCAATTGTTTTATCATCCGTTTACGTTGCAAGCATATCAACAGACACGTTAATTCTGCAGTGAAAATGTAGAAGCTTAATTGCATACACACGCCAAATTGCCTTCTCTCAATAAAACCATATTTGCACACCAATATAACGGAGTTCTTAGACTTACCTCCTTATCGTATCATGTGGGTGAAGGCTATGCACTTTTCCTGTTGCAAGCATAATTAAATGTTAAGTCAATTATTTATGTATTATTAAAGTATTTCCAGGCAAAACAGAACGAAACTTTATCAAACTTCACAAGAACGATGAACAGAAGACATGTTCTTAACTACAGACGTCGGCCCAATTGAAAGCATAATTACTCTCTGAGAAGGTGCTCATATCTGTATGGTTATTACCGGCATTTTAAAGAAAGGCGATACTTTGGAAAGGTATAATTACAAGCTCGCACAATATGCACACCAGCAACACAGTTGCATTTCACTGAATTAGAAAATTACAAAATATATTGATACAGTCAATTAACCTACAATATATAGGCCCTAAAACTAAACCTATCATGCTTTTTCGATACATAATTTCGAAGGAGTCTAAAGAATCAATGTTATAGATGAAGCAATTCACTACGTTTATCTATTAGTAAAGAAAAAAAATGACGTTGTGCTTAAACGTATATTTTACATGGATAAGACGTTCGTGAAGATACGAACATATATCTGTTTAAAAAAAAATATCAGTCAAATGATTAATAATGTTTTATGTATTAATAGTTCAGTGTGTGTTCTTCGTCAAATATGGTATTTAAGCACTAACATTTTAGCCAATTCAGATGTTAAAAGTATTAAACGTAAACTCTACATGTTTTAAACGTGCATCACTAGGGAACTTTGTATACCATACATTTCTTTACAAACGGTATTTCTGACATAGTGCGCATACGTATAGCGGTACAATAGTTACAGTTGTTATTGTGTACTCTACATGAGCTACGTGTCTTGTACGAATGCGATAATTTTCTTTCAATTTCACCATATTAGATTCATTTATCATTCGCNCGTATAGCGGTACAATAGTTACAGTTGTTATTGGGTACTCTATATTAGCTACGTGTCTTGTACGAATGCGATTATTTCCTTTCAATTTCACCATATTAGATTCATTTATCATTCGCGTCTATCAGAAAACGCAAATCGTGACCCTACAATAAAAGCGTTGATATATCCGTTTTAGTTCTTTGACACAAATGATTTATGTGACAGAATTATATCTAATATCTTTCACATGATCGGTTACGCCGTTCATTGAAAACGTTCTGGGAATAACGATTCATATTAACCCTTCAATGACGAATGAGAATATGTTTTATATGCAAAACAATATTCTAATATTCATCTGACAGTTCTCATTTGTACTTTTATATAAAGCCTCATCTACGCAATCGCTTCCTTAATTAAACAAACTGGGCGATTTAGAAAGTATTTTGCCACTTTGACCTGATGCGGTGGGACATTCTTTAGATTAAACACAAAATACTATTAACCGACGTATCGTGATTGCTTGTAAGTATAGTGTGTCTTCATTGGTAATCGATAACGTATGTTAATATGTGACAATGCATATCGCTTAACATGCATTCCAACTACGTAATGTATTACGAAGTTCTGAAACAAATATGGCCAGCTATCTACAAATGACGAACCAAACAAACAATTCATTTATAATCAAAAGATGGGAAAGTCCATTGAAGCGGTAGGTGATTTTATTTTGTAATAATAAACCAGAGAACAATAACCGTATACATATTCCAGATCAAAACTGACCAAATCTACAATTCGAAAATACCTAAATGTTTTATTTTGGACGTGTTTTAAGTTTAAATAATTTTAACTGTAACACAATTAAGCCTGTGCAACTAAATATAAAATCAGTATTGAGTAATATCACGCAACCAGCATTAATTTTATAAAAGAATATGTAAGTAGGAAGCCCTACGTCTTTTTTATATCTTAGAGATAAATTGCATGTTCTGACGAACTGTTTTGAAGCGAGTATTTCAGCTTAGAAACAAATTGATATATATATATATATACTATAACTTAATATAAACATTCACGTTGGTTTGGTGGGTCAAGCAAATAGCTGTGATTAAAAAATATGTATTGTAATGGTATGAAATCACACTTTTCCAGGATGATGCAGAAAGGGTCCATACAGGTTTAGTATAAATTAGGCTCACAACAGCTTTTCCAGAATATCGAAATACAATCTTAACTATGCGTTGTTTACAGATTAAAAGGCAATGCCGTTCATGATATCATAAGTGACTAAATATACATAATATACTTGCCCCAAATTTTACATTAAATGTTGCATGAGTATGAGATTGAATGACATATCATTGAATGATAAGTGTTATCATATTATTACATACATAGCCTTTCAACAATACTTCTACACATTGTCTATCAATAAGGCAAACGAAAACATAACTTGTACTTGCACAGGTGGTGGCTTACTGAGGTTTTATATATGATCCTTTTTTCTTGCTTATTAAGTTAATATATTTATTTATTTATTTCATTGTGCCTCAGAAATGTGTAATTTTCTTGCTCGGAGAAATATTAAACCATTGAGTATTTAACTTGAAATGTAATCGAATTTAAAATCTCTGAAATTGCTTTTAATTTGAATAATATTGTATAGTCAATTATATGCCAATTGCTTTTGATAAAATAGTAGCAGATATAAAGACAACTTTCTCTGTTGATAATGTTTTTAAAGTCATTAAGGTAACAGTTTGTTTATGATGTAGCTCCGAATATTGAATTATTCTTAAGGCACAACCACACAATATACGACTTTCGCTTTCTGTCGATTTCAGCCGCCATCCATTTTCTTCTTTCTACCATTCTTTTTCTCCATAAATTTCTACATGACCTTTTACTATAATATAATATAATATAATATAAAATAATATTGTTCTGTCTATGTTTCCTTTTTTTCCCCTCAGTTTCCATTTCTTTTCCCCTGTAAATATGCTTATGTTTCTTTCCACCAATGTTAGTGTACTTGTATATACGTTGCATTTTGTACTTTGTCTTTGGACTTGTTTATATATAGGATCTGACATGAGCTGTCATATCATACCATATTTTATTAAACTAGTTCAGGAATGTTGTTAGAAAGCGAGCCTTTGGCGAGCTTACTAACGAATTTCCTGGACGAGTGTAATAAAATATGGTATGATATGGCAACGAGTGTCAGATCTTTTTTATCACATGCTTTTAAATTAAATAAAATACATCTTAATTGACCAAACAAATGCTGATAGATCTAACAGTTGTTTACTATCGTGACGTCATTTCATGTTGACGACATCATTTCACCAAACTAAAACCATGCGATTGGTTAGTTATTGAAGCCAATGAACACGCTTTAAAATGTTGTATTACACATCTGTGATATTAAAAAATACGTTATATCTGTATTACATTGAACGCAAGATATAGCATGTGATAAAAGTTGCATTTTGTATTTTGTATTGTCAATTTACTGCGACGTCATGACATAATGTCATGCGTAAATTTATTATTCATCGGGAGAGTTCTCCAATAAGGTTTCGCTTTTCAGCCCAATACTATGTCAATGTCATGTAACTTGTGAATATGTGATTATGTCATAATAAATAAGTTTAAACCAATATAAAACTTGCACAGCGAGTTTGATGTAAGCCACCGTGTTAATTGACCGTTCGATAACGATAAACAATAACATTTTTGAACATTAAACACTATATTCTTGCATTGGAAACTTAATTCTGTGTTTTTATTTAAAACGTAGGTGACTTTCACTATTAAAATAGTAGTGATGTATTTATTTAATGGCAACACAAAACTAAGATTGAGTTCATAGTACATGTGAATACCAAAATACCGCATCATTATTATGAATTAGATTATGATAACTGAGTTATTGTGTTAACGTACTATTTCTTTTCTAGAATTGTTTATCTTGACTTACAGCGCAATGCACACTTAAAGACAAAATTGCGGCTTGACAGATTACATGTACACTGCAAAAGTAAGACACGCATATAAAAGGAATCCGTAATAGAGGATTTATGAGATACGTACTTAAATGGTTTTTTTATCAAGATTTACAAATTTGAATTAGATGCCGAGAAGTCAGATTAAAATGAGGACATATTAATACGTGCAGCCAACATTAAGTTGCACATTATGTATGTCACTAAGCGTTTAAGGGTGGTAAATGTAACATTTGCTTTACAAGTTCATTTTGTGGCGTTGAAATAGGTCATCATTATCTGCAGAATAAACAAGATAGCCCTATTTAGAAAATGCAAAAACACTTAAATAACTAGGTGAAAGGTAAAACGCGTATATAGTAAACGTTTGAAATGAAAATGTATGCTTACCATGCACAACAAGAATTAGAGTGGATGTGTGATCTCGNGCATGAGTATGAGATTGAATGACATATCATTGAATGATGTTTTTATATTATTACATACATATCCGTTAAACAAGCTCAATACTTCTACACATTGTCTATCAATAAGGCAAACGAAAACATAACTTGTACTTGCACAGATGGTGGCTTACTGAGGTTTAAAATATGATCCTTTTTTCTTGCTTATTAAGTTTATATTTTTATTTATTTATTTCATTGTGCCTCAGAAATGTGTAATTTTCTTGCTCGGAGAAATATTAAACCATTAAGTAATTAACTTGAAATGTAATCGAATTTAAAATCTCTGTAATTGCTGTTTAATTTGAATAAGAGTACTACGAAGTTAATTTGTATTAACACGTGAAAACAATACATTTAACTGGTTTAAATCCCTAATGCTTTACATTTACCTTCCGAGGCAGTGACCCAAGCTTTAATTATTTTGTTTTGTTTAAGTCGTGTTGTACGTATTACCATATATTGTATAGTCAATTATATGCCAATTGCTTTTGATAAAATAGTAGCAGATATAAAGACAACTTTATCTGTTGATGATGTTTCTAAAGTCATTAAGGTAACAGTTTGTTTATGATGTAGCTCCGAATATTGAATTATTCTTAAGTCACAAACATACAATATACGACTTTCGCTTTCTGTCGATGAAAATTGTATCATATTTAACTATGTTCATCGCCTTATTAAATAAGCCAAGAGATTCCAGCCGCCATCCATTTTCTTCTTTCTACCATTCTTTTTCTCCATAAATTTCTACATTACTTTTCACTACCTCGAACGCAATAATATTGTTCTGTCTATGTTTCCTTTTTTCCCCTCAGTTTCCATTTCTTTTCCCCTGTAAAATTGCTTATGTTTTTTTCCACCAATGTTAGTGTACTTGTATAAACGTTGCATTTTGTATTTTGTCTTTGGACTTGTTTACATATAGGATCTGACATGAGTTGTCATATCATACCATATTTTATTAAACGAGTTCAGGAATTATGTTAGTAAGCGAGCCTTTGGCGAGCTTACTAACGAATTTCCTGGACGAGTGTAATTAAATATGGTATGATATGGCAAAGAGTGTCAGATCTTTTTTATCACATGCTTTTAAACTAAATAAAATACATCTTAATTGACCAAACAAAAGCTGATATATCTAAAAGTTGTGTACAATCGTGACGTCATTTCATGTTGACGACGTCTTTCACCAAACTAAAGCCAGTTAGTTAGTTAGTGTAGCCAATGAACACTCTTTACACATGTGTAATATAAAACAAAATACGTAATGTCTGTATTACATTGAAAGCAAGGTATAGCATGTGATAAAAGTTGCATTTTGTAATTTGTATTGTCAATTTACTGCGACGTCATGACATAATGTCATGCGTAAATTTATTATTCATCGGGAGAGGGCTCCAATAAGGTTTCGCTTTTCAGCCCAATCCTATGTCAATGTCATGTCACTTGTGAATATGTGATTATGTCGTAATAAATAAGTTTAAACCAATATAAAACTTGCACAGCGAGTTTGATGTAAGCCATAGTGTTAATTGACCGTTCTATAACGAGAAACAATAACATTTTTGAACATTAAACACTATATTCTTGCATTGGAAACTTAATAATGTGGTTTCTTCAAAACTTAGATGACTTTCACTATTAAAATAGTAGTGATGTTTTTATTTAATGGCAACAAAAAACTAAGATTGAGTTCATAGTACATCTGAATACCAAAATATGCATGACTTACTCTATACCGCATCATTATTATGAATTAGATTATGATAACTCAGTTATTGTGTTTACGTACTATGTATTTTCTAGAATTGTTTATCTTGACTTACAGCACAATGCCCACTTACAGACAAAATTGCGGCTTGACAGATTACATGTACAGTGCAAAAGTAAGACACGCATATAAAAGGAATCCGTAATAGAGGATTTATGAGATACGTACTCAAATGGTTTTTTATCAAGATTTACAACTTTGAATTAGATGCCCAGAAGTCAGATTAAAATGAGGACATATTAATTCGTGCAGTCAACATAAAGTTGCACATTATGTATGTACCTAAGCGTTTAAGGGTGGTAAATGTAACATTTGCTTTACAAGTTCATTTTGTGGCGTTGAAATAGGCCATCGTTATCTGCAGAATAAACAAGATACCCCGATATAGAAAATGCAAAAACACTAAAATAACAAGGTGAAAGGTAAAACGCGTATACAGTAAACGTTTGAATTGAAAATGTATGCTTACCATGCACAACAAGAATAAGAGTGGATGTGTGATCTTTTCCCATATGTATTTATATATTGTCCATGTTTGTATCAACATTTTAAAATATCAGAATACACTACCATATACAAAAAAAAACACAGAAACTTAATGAACACGTTGCAAACTAAACTTTCGTAAAGGTGCAAATTAAAAGAATTTGGGCTTCTAGTTGCAAATTACCCAGCCCTAAACGTGTATAATATATGGAGAAGGCACGAAAACATGTGTTACACTGAGTGTAAAACAATGGCCTGACCACTGTTTGAATCCAATAAAATAAAGAAATGGCATTGTAAATATATACTTATCTTTCATAAGTAACGATATTTTTTACTCCAGAAATGTGTCAAGAAAATACGTTGTAATTCTTAATATATGTATATACAGATTATAATATTGTAACCATTTTTCCCGGAAATAACATAGTAGTAATAGTGTCAAGTATTCTAACGCAGTACTTATAACAAGTGCGTTCAATAAGTGATTACTTGGGCACCCATTTATTATGATTTATAACATTCCACAAATACACTGTGCATATAAAATGCAATTTACAAAATAGTTTGCACTTTAAAAGACATTATTTTTCATAACTATAATGAGCGTTTACCCACCTGTTAAACATTAGTTTTAATATTCTGTATGAGATTGTGCTGTCTAGACAATAACCAATTCATTAGAATATGCAATATCAGTAACTTTAATCCATTACACTATCACATCAATAGCCTTAAAGGTTGAATTTGAAAAGTGCTAAGTAATTATTGTATGTTTGATGTAGCGTTTAGCTTCAACGTTTTATATACTTTACAACTTATACTTGATTTTTGATAACTTGCCACCTAAGTGCTGTGTAATCTGTTTAAATACATGCTTTGTTATTTTAAATAGATGGAACATTCATGAATCAGAATATTGCATTTAATATGCAAGTCACATGGAGTTAACTAAAATAGGTTTATGTGATGTCTTAATAGATATTGAATCATATTACCATCATAATGTGTTTTCTTGTATACTCCCAACATGACATCGAATACTTCGATGGTGTTTATATTAGGTTGTCAGCGCTGTTATCGGTATTTCAGTCATATCAGGGCGGTAGTTTATCCTACTTAATTATTCGAGGGTAATATTAAAGGTAGTTCGAAGCGCTAGCTAGTGAATATAATAACATACCAGTGGGATGTTAGTTACTGAAAATGTACCTATTTTAATAAATGGTCGTATAACAAATGCATAATAAATAATGTCATGACCAGTCGTGTCTAACTTACGAGGCCGGCTATAGTTTAAACGCATGTTTCACGGATAAAGGGTGTATCGCTCTTTCAAATACATAAGTATGGTAAGGCGCAATAAGGTATGGTAAATGGAATTGAATTTTGTGAGACGGTTAAGAAATGCTTATGTTTGTTAAATAATTCAACTTTTTAATTTGTAAATTTCATATTTGAATCTGGAATTAGATCAATCATAAAACAATAATTTTGAGGTTACTGCTTTATGCTTTGGACGTTTCTGATGGAAGTATTGCTTTTTGTATTTTATATAAATTCACAAAAAAATACACTAATTTGATTTTTCGTCGATTTTATACGCCGCCATTTTTTAAATGTTTGCAAATGCCGTTATAGTTTATTCAATATAACATTTACACGTTTAACATGCATAATATTTTATCAGACATGATGATATGAATTTAGCTGTCCTGGTTAAGCACTAGTTTAAAGCTGATTTGTGTTTACTCTTGTAAACATAAAGTGTATGGTTAATAAAACTGTAATTTCATCGAAAATAATGTTCTTGGGTCAATGTTCTAAAGCAATCTCATTAGTTTACCTCATCACTGTGTGGGTTAATAGTCGCTTTTATATATTCGACAAATACATTTGTTTAATTGTATGTGCGTGCATACTCAATACAATTAATTGAGTAAATATTAATAAAGGACACATATTGCTTCGACTGGATTGCACTAACGTAAAACACATCACGAGTAGTTAGCTTTGTTTTCCGCGCATTTTAATTCAGAACAATTGTTTACATGACAGTAAAGTGAAATCGCTGTCTCGATTATCGATTATTGTTGATCCTATCCTTTCCACAGCATCTGTATTTCCATTAAATTACTGTCATATTTCGGTCAGCTGTCGTTGTACATAATTCAATATAAACAATGGGCTATTATTAACGACGCTTTGTGTGATTATTGCACATCATTTAGACTGGAATTATCAAAATGCATTCCGTTTATTGTGATAACAGTCTTTCTGACATGCTTTAAGAGAAACAATGATTCAAAATTCTCTACTTTTATTGATTACTGTTGATTTTTTTGTCTGCAGGCGATACTTGGTATATATCCTGCTGATATAATCTAAAACATAATCGGAGAAGGATTGGTTAAGATGCGCTCTTTAAAACTAACAATGAATACATTTGCAAACAATCAATGGTAAGCACTGATTCAAGAATGAATACAGTGCATTCAAATGGCCGCCATGATAGAGACTCTCAATGGATATAATTCATACATGCTTATTAGAAAACAAAATCGTGCACATAGACAATATATATTTTCACCTAAGACTTATTTACTTGATATATCTGGAATTAAACTCGAGATTGTACATACACAAACATATAGCCTGCAGACAAACAACTCAAAGCGCTATCGCAAATGCCTGGTGCATACGTACTATAGTAACATTTCAGGTACAATTTGGACATATTGATATCACACCCGTATTTTGTCAAATGGAAGTATATACAATGGCACGTCAGTACTTTACAATCTAATATTATCCATAGTGTGGCATCCCAAAAAAAGCCAAATTCAGTACTCTACAATCTAATATTATCCATAGTGTAGTATCGAAAAAAAGCCAAGTCCGTACTCTATTATTGTAATGATAGTTCCTGCGAATAATAACTTCGGTGGAGAGGATATCGAAGCACTTACCGCGTCTGAAGCACATTCAATAACGAGTGTTAAAAAGGCGCAATTTCAAGACAACCGTTGAACATAAAACAGGACACTTAATACTATCGTTATCGCAATAATACAGTGTTTTTCACCCTGTGCTTGGAGGTACAGCACGGGAGGTACTTTTTCCATGCAATTTTAAACTTGCAATTCGGGGTCAAATAAGGAATTTAAGTTACAAAACTGTTATTATAACTTAACTCGTAACCACTATCCTTTAACAATTACGACTACGATATAAGTAAATTACTTACTTTATAGCGCATATTTTTAATTTTTATATAGTTGCTCGTAAACGAATGGACTACACAACCAACGGACCACAAGGAACCACTTTTCTCTACATTTTTAATATCGGTAATGTTGCTTCTTTGACCGCCCTAGTCGTGTTTCCGTATACTGTTTTCGATTTAGTAAAGAGCTTAGTTACTTACACATTCCGCAGGTAATACTGTTATTCTACTTAAGAATTATGTTAATTGTAAGTATTATAATTTAATTATATTGATTATTGTATTATCAATTAATGGTGTATTTATATCATTTTTAAAAGATGAGGTAAATACACGATTAATTGATAATAATATTTGTTAAATATGGAGTAATTCATAATTACTTATGTTTTCATGTTCACATTAATGATGGATCCTGATTGGATAATAAGCCCACGAGACCTGTGTTTCATTTCCCGATGCATGAACTACGTATGCATATTAACTCATAACTATTCATTACCGTACTTCATTGTCATCAACATGTGGTCCCCTAATAACATTTTTTTGTTTTAATCTAAACGGCGTTGTTTAAAATTGTTCAATAGTGAAATGCCGTCATTGTTTAGAGCAACNCATGCTTGTAGACGAAACTTATTTTCTGGTTTTAATATATGCCAACGCAGATAACTATCTTTGATATGTTGTGATTGTAGTAATCAAAATGACGAGCATTGTTATGCCTAGCATATTTTTGCAAGCGGATTTAATTTTCGTGTTAGCGTAAAATAACTTTTACACGAGAGGCCATCAAGCGGTTACCTTTTCCTACAAACATTTTAAATATTTTCCAATTATAAACAACGTGAAATTCCAGTTGATAACATTAAGTTGACATGCCAGTTGGCGAGAATACGGCATCCATGTCGTCAGATTGTATGTCAAGAGTATTATATTATTACATTACAGGTCTAATTTGACATGCGGACGTTTAAATAGAATCAACCAAACTAAGTTGACTGCTTACTTATCTATTTTAAACTTTTTTTTTGTCAGGATGCCCATCAACAACATCGCAGGCTTATCAAGAGCGACACTTTCCGCCTACAGTAGATTTGTTTAATCCATAAAAGAGGAAAGTGTGGTCCCTTATTAGCCTGAGCGGACTGCACAAGCTAATCTGAGATGAATATTTACGCACATGCATTAAGCCAAGTTTTCCCAGGACGTGACTCATATATTAAATAAGAAATAATGTGATGCATTTTATGACGGATGCAGAGCGAAATACATCACTCTGCGTGAATCATCGTTGAGCAAAGCGACAAATTAAAATACAATCTATGGAGTTCTCTTTTTTCCATATCAATTAAGAAATTACTAATAATTTTGGTAAAATTGTGTTACATACTTTTCAAGTAAGAATCGCTACAATCCTTCAGTATACAAAGGCAAATTTAGTTGTCGTTTGTGTCGATTTTGTGTGTGTTTATTCCCCAAGATATATACTGTTGTTACGAAGTTTGTCTTGATGTTATGATTATTTATCGTTTCCAAGTGCGATACGTCGTTATAACATTTAATATGCGATAATTTAGTGAATGTGTTTTTATATCGATATTTTGTTAGTTTTTCAATAGCAATACTGAATCAGTTATGCGACATTCGTATAAAGGTTAAATAGTTAATATCCTCTGAAAAATGATTAAAGTAGAGTAATACGTGGTTCAAGATAACATTACATTACCATAAGACGGAAATACCAACCTAACATCGTTTTTAAATAAAATCATCGTTTTGAAACTAGCTGATTTATTTTGGGATTTGAACAACTGGTTGCCGATTGTTTTAAAGTCCTACTATAATATATTATACATATTGATAGAATAAACCCAGACAAATGAAATACTCAGCTCCCTAACGGTTCCATAATATAACATTTCGCGTGCTTATTTATTGTTTGTGTGTACATGTTTCATATAGTATTATGAATTCTTCTTATTAACATGAATATGTCGCTGGAGTGACGCTATATGGATGGGTGATTATATAACTATAGTATTCATCATACGAAATTGACATTACTGCTGTTGAACAATAAATAAGTAAATTTGTTTAAGATACATATACTACCTGATTAAATAAGATATATCTATTTGTGTTTAATGCAAATGTCAAACTTCTATCAAAATAGATGAATTAAATGAATATTAAGTGGTATGTTTAATTGATAATTCAATATATAACACCATTTATTAGGTTTCATTCAATCTGATTCTGAACAATTTACGACGTTCACATTTAATTGAATCTCATGACTTCGACGCTATCCCCCAGAGTGTGATATTGCTCTTCTATTTAATTGTTAATATAACATGTGAGCCAATATATTCAATTGCTTTGACACCGTTGCCAATAATAGTTAACTAATTAACAATTTAGGAAAGATGTTATTGCTTGGTTAACATACTCCCATTGAACCTGTATTTAAATTTCATTAAGTACGTGTTGAGGAATATAACGCGTCGCGTTTAAAGTTGATATACACATGTCTTATATTAGGCGTCGACCATGAATAAGTAAATTGCACGATAATTTTCTTCGTTTTTAGTATACGCCTGTGTTACGGTTGTTAATCAATCGTCGCAAATCGGAAGGTGCTTGAAGGATGACCTAGGTTCTTTTTCATGTCTAGGCTTAACGATGTTGTGGCCGTTCCTCGATATTGCGTTCAGAACACATTGAAAAAGATTTTGATTAAAATTGCGTACAAAGTTGGTTTATTGAGACTATATACGAAAGACCAGACAACACAGCTTGCCTAGGGGGCAGTGGACACTATCATTGTGTGATATGCAAGCATTGTAACTCGACGTATTCGTAATGTTATATATGTCTGTACCATTTACAGAATGTATAGTATTTATTAAATACACAATAGTGTCCCTGGTTTTGTGTAAAGCATCTTTTATAGCAATAATTGGTCTAAAACATTGATAACATATGCACAATGTTCAATGATTTGTATTTGTAAAAGTCAGGAAGTAAATTGCAAAACATGTATTCCAGTGTAAACATCTTCGGATTGCAACTAAGTTGTACTCTTTGTGTTGTAAACATATTTATCCTGCAATTCATTAAAAGTATAATATGGATTTTTTTTTTAAATCATGAATACAGGGTCTACCATTGGAGATGCTGAGGTATAATATGTGTCGTAATTTACATGCTACCATATTATAATAACAATTTCTAACAGTCAGCCCTTTGATAATTTCACCCTGAATATATGATTGTTTACTTTTGAAATAAAATAAATTATTACAACAAAATATTGCAGAAGACATCCACAATTTGAAAAATTGACTATTCCAACATCAATTCATAAAAAGTCCCGTGTTTAACAATCACACGCACTTCTATTTCACATTTTGTATACACCATGCGTGGGATGTTGTTAATGGTTAATCTGGTTGCTTGGGCGCATGATTTTTGTTTGATTGTTTGACAGTTTCCTTCGTTGCATAAAACTAAACAAGATAACACCTGCCAAAAAATGTGCTTTAAACGTCATTATAGCAGGTTACTATGGTTACGATTGCAATCATTTTGTTATCAAAAGCGTGTTACAAGCACATTAATACGTCGACTGATGAAGTCGCCGAGAACATTGATTACGCTGAATGACGCAACGTGAATGTTGACGCGTTTGTGATATAATGTTCTGTACATTAATCGCACTGATTTTTTTTAAGACAGGGTGTGCAATTCAACATCTTTTTAATGGAACATCAATTCAAATCCATTTGCTTTGTTCTTAAACAAAACAATGCGCCCTTAAATTAAGAATGAGTAACTATTTTATTAGCAAGAAGTAAAACTACTAACAATAAAAAGCATGTGTTCATAATGACCGCTTTTAATAGTGTTGTCTGACTTTGAACATTGTTCGTATTTTATAAGTTATATCCGGCACCATACTTCTACCGAGAGCATACTGTCACAATTCGTGTATTTGGACAAGGTTAAACCAGTTTTTGTCTTTATACTTAAAGTGAATCAGTAACCATTTATCATAACAAATTTATAATGTTTAATGCACGAACTTTCTTTGCGAGCGATTTGTTCTTATGGCCAGTATTGAGTCTACATGCTTGCATAAAACGTATTATGCATTTCCAGCAATTGATTTTTGTTACAATCTTCACCCATTTATAAAAGGTATCCTTTTGGAAAGTTATCAATAATGCCATTAAACTACCATAAAGCGTACATTAAATGCATCAATGCACATCGATGCAAGTCTATAGGAAAATTGATAGAACTTCTTAAATTCCAGCTTTATTTATGAAAACGAAATGTATATAAGGAATCAAAGTATTCCCGGTGTACAGGTCGAAAAAGGTCAGGTTTTACCTTTAAGTTTACTCCTTTGGAGATGGGTATATAGACGTGCAACGTTCGTTTGCGGGTGGGTCAATCTGTCTTCAGTGTATTTACACTCTTTAACTTTAAATGCCTGGAATGATTGGATATAACTTTATATTTGTCTCCTCTATGACCACAAGATATGTCGCGAACAACTCCTTTACACCCAAATGAATGTCAATGTCACAAATCCAAAATTCAATTAAAAAAGTTCTGGATATTTGGTTTTGCTCAGACAAGCACATGCTTCAGGGAAATATGTCACATTCTCTGACAATATTGTTAAACAATAGTCGTTTTTGTTTTAATCTTAATTGAATTTGATTTATTCATGTTATGACACTGTACAACACATATCATAATGGATTTGTTTTCTTGCATAGCATGCAAGTGAAAATCGTGCTCAGTGGCAAAAACAACATCAACAAGTAGTTGTAAATGAAATTTATTTCATTGTGACACACCCATTGTATTTAGACTTTCACTAAGGATACACATGAACAACGTAGACTACATTGCTTCTAGACTGTTAAGGCGTATCAATTAAAATTCATGTTTTTTGGGCATATATTAAACTCTTATTTTAACTTGTTTAAGCAATGAAATAGTTCATCGATAGGACTTATACATTTTAATTAATGTCATGGATACTGAGCACAATTTTGACTTGTAATCTGAATCACGTTGCAAGCGACTGAAAAACAAGCTTCAGATCTTGATTGTGCAATGCAATCCGAGAGCCATGAGCTGAATTATTCAAATTAAGGAAAATGCGTCTGTATTTTAATTTTTCTTGATCACTGAAATATTCAAAAGACGTTACTTCAACACTTCAAAAAAAGTGAATACTCATTGTGTATTCACTTTGATCTTTATCGGTGCTTATATTACGTGTATTGTACTAACGTATAACACACCAACCCACACGTGTACGTGATGTTGGTTAACACGGCACTGGGTATGTTCGTATAACTTTGTTTCTAATGTTGATATATTTTAGGGACGAAAATAGATGTTCGATGTCATGCCGCTCGAGGCAATGTTTATTAATATTGAACAATGAAAAACCGTCAGTCCATGTCCTGTACGATAATAACTGTGTTATCATACCAGTATTTTAAATATGTGTATAACATGTGTTTAAGAACAATATTTTGATTTCATTGTCGAGCTTACATCGGCGTTGCAATTTTGTAACCTAGTATTTGCAATCGAAACCTTTAAAGTACAGTTTGGTTTATAACCTCTTAGTGACATTGCCCAAAAGGTGTTATTTTAATGAATGCATCATCAACGGCATATAGTACTGTGTCTGTTTGTTATACGAACATTTGTTGAAGTAATATTAGATTGCATCAATACATGTTGAGCATATTGTAGTGATACGTGTGATGCCCTGAAATACCGACCAAACAAAAAAGCGTGAATGAGTTGACATCGTTGGCAATGTATATCACTGTGTACATAGGGGATATGTAATGCCGTCTTCAACTTCACAACCGATGGGTCCATTATCGAAACTAATCCCCCATACTGCATATACCTCTTAATAACTATTTGATGAAATAAGTGTGATACTTTACACCTTGTAACATATTTTTATGAATGTCCACCTGCTAGAATAACATTTTATTTTTAAGTGTTAGTAATACTTGTAGATAGATCATGCATGCTGTATGTTATTATTAAACAAGATAGCAAATCGAACAAACAAGGATTATATTAACATATGCATTATCACCAGTGACATGCAACTATTTTAATTTTAAAATATCTTATACTTTTCTTTTCTCTACATACACTTGTATTTATAAAACATAGTACATATGCTCAATGGGAGTGAGTTACTGCTTTACTTATATATATTGATGCAATGAAAGCAATTCAACGTGCTTGTAATTTAAGTAAAACCTTAATGAGAGCAAATGTCAACTGATGTCTAGAGTACTCTAATCGCACAAACATATACACAAACAACAAGGAACACTAACGGTCAGTGTTTATCATCAAGAAACAGTTCGTGTATAGCAATCTATGGCAACATAACGGCATAGTTAATTCTAAAAATACAATAAGAATTAAGTACTCGTGTTTCTTGTTTATTCGTTGGGAACAAGATAAGTGAACTCAAGTTTTGTTAAACGCATCTTTTAAGTGCGCTGAGTTTACTTCTTTCACAAAATCGAGTCCATGAAAGTAATTCAACGTGCTTGATATATGGGAATATGATACGAGGGAAACGGCAACTGACCAATGTTGAGAGTAATCTTTTCGCACACATTAATGCAAACACACCAAGGAACACTAACGGTCAGTGTTGACCATCAAGACACATTTTTTTGATACGTTTGTCCAGGAATGATAACAGATGGTTTCAGAGACGTCATATCCAGAAACAGACTATTATAAATCATCTGAAAATGGCTTTGGAAAGAAACCATCGGCCTTTGAATATGCGAAACCAAGTATCGTTTATTGGACTTTTTGTTAATCACATTAAACACTAACACAATGTTGTAATTGTTTTATTTACTTACTACTTGAATTAAATATTGTGTTAAAACTAAGTTCAATTTTTATTAGGCATATAAAAACATATTTCACTATTGATAAACTCCTTTTGACCTATTGTAGTAGCGCTGTAACGAACAGTACTAGTGTAATGTTTAATGTATAATAATGTTAGTAAGACAACATGTACGTTAGTCTATGACGTGAACAAAACAAAACGATAAACATAGTTCAGGAGCTTCCTTTAAATGATTCTTTTATCGGAATTTGTTAAAAGTTTACATGTGTGTTCCTGTCTTACACATGTGCATTATCATACGGTATGATGTAAGATAAATTAGTAACACACAACACATGCTATATCTGTATCGAAAATCAACGTTATTGCGTGCGTAGTTCCACGTACGCGTAATAATATTGTATAACATTTTCATAAACACAACTTCCCCAGACCAGAAATTGCTGTGTAGCTCAACAATCTAACTCGCTAAACAGGATGCTTATTATTGCGCGATCGGTGTAATATATCATTGGGTTATAGCGCACGTAATATATCGGACCGTTGTCAATGCTATTAGAGTCTGATTAATGTATGTGCGTCAACACACAATTAGCCACATACATCACTTTTATGTTTTGCGTATTCATTTGTAGAATACACGTTGACGAACTTTGCTTTTTAATATGTTGTTGTATTGTAGGTGCTTAAACGAACATCTAATTAATTATTTGTCATTGTGTTAACTCTTAATTTAAAATGTTGGTAAAATGGTTTGCATGTGTACATTATGGAAGAGATAATGAATTACCCATTTGAACAGCTGAAGGTGAAACGAAAAATAGCGTAGCGTAAAGCTCTCCTCTGCTCTGCCTGGTAATGAATGCATTATTGAAATTACAACTATAAAGAAAAGCTTCTGCTTCGTCAAATCATCTATTAAACTTAAGCGATTGTATTTTTATGTGTTTGTCTGCGCAAACAGCAGCAGTGATTGATGTCTTAATCTCATAAATGCTAATATCGGAGAGATGCAGTTTAGAAGAAACTATGTGGACAAAAAAGCCAGTTCAATAAGATTGATGCAAGTACAATGGAGAACGATACAAAACCAACACATTAATCTTGACATAAAAAGCCACTCGCATTAAGCCGTTGGTATGCGGTTTTCATATTAATCAGTCTGAGTGTAATGTTTTATTTGATTGATATATTTCCAGACGCATATGCATTTTGCGATATGCAACCACTTGAGTACGTCTGATTCGTAATGTGATGTATATATGTAACATGTACAGAATGTGTGAAGTTTGTTAAATACTAAATAGGGTTGCTATATGTTATGCAGAATTAAGAATTGAATACGTCTGATTCGTAATGTTATGCATATATGTAACATGTACAGAATGTATGAAGTTTGTTAAATACTAAATAGGGTTGCTATATGTAATGCAGAATAAAGAACAATAATTGATGTACATCAATAATCATATATGCATGGTTGTTAACTGCTTAGTATTTGTATAAGTAATACATTCAATTGCATATCATGTTTCCCGTTGAAAAGAGCTTCACAGTGCAACTTAATTGTACTAAATATGTGGCATACATATTCTTTCTGCAATAGATTAAAACAGATAATTAATTTTTGCTTGAACTGATAAATGATGGTGGTTGCGGTAAATACGGGTATATATGGTTAGGTTTAATACGTGTTGTAATTTAAAACAACCACTTGAAGGGTAGCAGGAATCATTTGTTAAGATTATAATTCTTGTTGTTCATGATTTCTGACAGGCATACAGAACTTCGTCGCAACAGAGATGTTTATATCGTATGCCTAGTGTGACAGGATATTTCAAATGTAAGTGTTTTCTCCAAATATCTTTACTATTTCATGTGTGATATGGTTCTAGTTATTTAATAAAGCGATGTAAATAATATTCGGGTATGCCATACAGTCCGAACAGTAAAAAAAGCTTCCCGAAGGAATGTGCTTTGAATGTCGCGATAGATTACTATGGTTACGTTTGCATTAAGCTATGCAATCAAAAGCGTATTACAAGCACATTAATTCGTAGACTGATGAATTCGCCTAGATTTATAGATTATTAATATCACATTAATGGTACACTAACACTTTAAAATAATTCATTTATATATTGTGGTCTAAAATTAAAAATCACAAAAACAAAAACAAACGTAAGATAATTTATAAAAAAAGGTAAACCATAAAACAATGAACCTTAAATTATGAATGACAAGTACAGTACAGCTACTAATAATGAAAAGTTTGTGTCTCTAATAAACATATATATGGTTTTCTGACCTTATACTTCATTGTCACACCCGTTCGTATTTTAGAATATATATATGCGGGGACCTGCCTTTTACAAAGAGTAAACTTTAAACATACGTGTGTTTGGACTACATACATAAAGAGTGTTTCTCTGACCTTATACTTAAAGTTGATCAGAAACCATTCATCGTAACTATAATTTATATATTTTCAATTATGTTTTATGCATTTCCAGCAATTGGTTTTTGTTACAATCTTCATCCATTTATAAAATGAATCGCTTGGAAAAGTTAATATAATAAGACATTACATTAACATAAAATGTACATTAAATACATCTCGTCGAAACAAATCAATGGAAAAATGGATACAGCTTCTTGCTTTAGTTTTTGGAACGACAACATTTACATAAAAAATAACAGTATTCCGATGTGCTGGTTCGTTAAGGTCAGACGGTTTTAACTAATATGTTTATGCCTGTGAGAGAGCATTTGTAGTAGTTGCAATGTCCGTCCGTGGATGAGTCCATTCGTCCACATTTTATGTACACTCTTAAACTTTTGAGTGCCCTGAAGATTATGATACAACTCTATGTTATTCCCTGTGATAAAACGATATATCGCGTACAATTGCCTTACTCCCCCTGCGAATATCGATGTCACAATTCAAAAACTTAATTTAAACAATGATGGATATCATATTTGAGTTTGTTCTGATAAGCTATTGTTGCAAGGGATTGGCCTAGTATCACGAACATACTTAAGTCAATATTTTGACTCATCTTTGAGTTTTTGCTCAATTTTTGTGATGAGTGTTAACACCTTGCTCAAGTTGGTGATCACGAAACGTTTTTGAGTTTTGAGTCGGNTTCGTCCACATTTTATGTACACTCTTAAACTTTTGAGTGCCCTGAAGCTTATGATACAACTCTATGTTATTCCTTGTGATAGAACGATATATCGCGTACAATTGCCTTACTCCCCGGCGAATATTGATGTCACAATTCAAAAACTTAATTTAAACAATGATGGATATCATATTTGATTTTGTTCTGATAAGCTATTGTTGCAAGGGATTATGCCATATTTTCTAACGAAATTGGTTAAGAATAGTCATTCTAGATAAAATCTTCATTGCATTTATTTGTTAATTGTCAAGGCTAGATGATACTGTAAAACACATACATTCTAATTTTGTTCTTGAATGAAACACACGAAACACAATCGTACTAATTGACAAAACATGTACATTTAATTGTACATGTACTTTATTGGATTAAGACACGAGCATTATATTCAAATTGTCTCTGAGAGTATATATTAAAACTACAGTGTTGATAGGCTGACTAGACGTCTCATTTGAAATCCAACAGTTAACCGAAAAGACTAAGAAACTTAAATCGTTGCTATGGCTACTGTAGAGAATATGTGCACACAATCAGAATCGCGCAGCAATCGAACTTGTTCAAGCGAATAATGAAGAAGCTTATGTTATTGATTTTGACTTGTATTTCTGAAGTCATTACTTTAATTATTCAAATACAAGAATGTATGCGTCTGAACTTGGTTACTTGATAAATGTAATTGCCGAATTTGCCAGTCCCGTAGATTCAAAACTCCAAAGTAAGTTAATAATGATTATGTATTTGATCTTGGTCGGCTCTCATATTACGTAAATTGTTCAAAATACCACAGTGTAAATCATGACAATACTAAAGTAAAGCACAACAACAAACAAGTGTACGTGATGATGGTTACAATTCAATAGATTTTGTCTTTGATTTTTTTTTCTAATGTTGATTTGTTATATTGGTCGGAAATAGATGGTCGATGTCCTACTGCACGAAACAAGGTGTATTGATGTTAAACAAATATGAGTCTGCATTCAATTTCCTGTGCGATGAGAACTGTGTTTTTTCCAACAAACCAGTTTTTGTTATGTGTTTGGTTTTTGTCGTTAATATATGCTATGAAACATTTTCAGTTTTATCCTGTGTTTAAGAGCACTCTTTCGCATTCCTTGTCGAGATTTATATGTGTACAATTGATCGCATCCAAACATATTGAGCATTTTGTAGTACGTGTGATGCCCTTCGATACCGACCAAACAATCGTACATTAGTTGACAACATTGGCATTGTATATCACTGTGTACATAGAGGTATACATCGTTGTTCATTGAGCAAGGCGTGATTGTCTCAATACTCGAAATTTATTCCCCATACTACATATTTAGTTTATATGCATACATCTATTTAATACCGTGTAATAGCTTCCGGATATTATCTCCTGATATCTACCTTGGTAGAGTAACATATTTGTTTAGTGTTGATTAGAATTTTAGGTATATCAATAATGGTTTATTTAATTATAAAACACAAAAGCATATCGAACAAATCTGGGCTCTATATGTATAGGTGCTTAATCAACATTGACATAAACTTATTTAATGGTATAATTTAAAAAATATCTTACAAGTTCCGTTTTACTGTATTGATAAAAAAAGGAAATATCCTCGATACGAGAGATTGTTTTCATTACGTATATATATATATATATAGATGTCATGACAGTTACTTCACTTGCTTGATATTTAGCAAACCTTAAATGATACGAGGCAAATGTCAAATTGTTGTATAGTCGTAGAAGGTCGTCCGACTTTCAATCGGTAAGTGGGTGCTTAGGTTTAAAGCAGATCCTTTATACCTTGATGCAGCGTTATCGTTCGTTCACCTATACATACAATACGTAAGGATTATACACTTTATTGTACTTATCTGTATTTTGTTNTGTTCTTGAATGAAACACACGAAACACAATCGTACTAATTGACAAAACATGTACATTTAATTGTACATGTACTTTATTGGATTAAGACACGAGCATTATATTCAAATTGTCTCTGAGAGTATATATTAAAACTACAGTGTTGATAGGCTGACTAGACGTCTCATTTGAAATCCAACAGTTAACCGAAAAGACTAAGAAACTTAAATCGTTGCTATGGCTACTGTAGAGAATATGTGCACGCAATCAGAATCGCGCAGCAATCGAACTTGTTCAAGCGAATAATGAAGAAGCTTATGTTATTGATTTTGACTTGTATTTCTGAAGTCATTACTTTAATTATTCAAATACAAGAATGTATGCGTCTGAACTTGGTTACTTGATAAATGTAATTGCCGAATGTGCCAGTCCCGTAGATTCAAAACTCCAAAGTAAGTTAATAATGATTATGTATTTGATCTTGGTCGGCTCTCATATTACGTAAATCGTTCAAAATACCACGGTGTAAATCATGACAATACTAAAGTAAAGCACAAACAAGTGTACGTGATGATGGTTACAATTCAATAGATTTTGTCTTTGATTTTTTTTCCTAACGTTGATTTGTTATATTGGACGGAAATAGATGGTCGATGTCCTACTGCACGAAACAAGGTGTATTGATGTTGAACAAATATGAGTCTGCATTCAATTTCCTGTGCGATGAGAACTGTGTTCTTTCCAACAAACCAGGTTTTTTTCTGTTTTTGGTTTATGTCGTTAATATATGCTATTGAACATTTTCAGTTTATCCTGTGTTTAAGAGCACTCTTTCGCATTCCTTGTCGAGATTTATATGTGTACAATTGATCGCATCAAAACATATTGAGCATATTGTAGTACGTGTGATGCCCTGCGATACAGACCAAACAATCGTACATTAGTTGACAACATTGGCATTGTATATCACTGTGTACATATTGGTATACATCGTTGTTCATTGAGCAAGGCGTGATTGTCTCAATACCCGAAAATTATCCCCCATACTACATATTTAGTTTATATGCATACATCTATTTAATACCATGTAATAGCTTCAGATTATTATCTCCTGATATCTACCTTGGTAGAGTAACATATTTGTTTAGTGTTGATTATAATTTTAGGTATATCAATAATGGTTTATTTAATTATAAAACACAAAAGCAAATCGAACAAATCTGGGGTCTATATATATATATATATATGGCATGACAGTTATTTCACTTGCTTGATATTTAGCAAATCTTACATGATACGAGGCAAATGTCAAATTGTTGTATAGTCGTAGAAGGTCGTCCGACTTTCAATCTGATTTTAAAAAATGTATCGAGAACGTATCGGTGAGTGGGTTCTTAGGTTTAAAGAAGATCCTTTAAACCTTGATGCAGCTCTATCGTTCGTTCACCTATACATACAATACGTAAGGATGATCAAGCACTTTAGTGTACTTATCTGTATTTTGTTTAAGAAAAACAACAATTTATTAAAATAAAAATGTTTATTAATATCGACATATGACATGAAAGTGAACTTTAATTTTGTTTAATGCATCTTTGAGCTAATATCTTACGAAAAATATGTTTGTCACTAATTTGAATAATATTGCTTTATAAAATTAAGAGTATTCGAAAATGACATTTGTCTTATAGTAATTATCTTATATTTAAATTTTGAAGATATGCATATAATGTTTTACGCATGGTTATTTGTAGGATTATTCTTTGTCAGAATATTTCAATAATTCATATAGTATTTTATACGAGTAGAGTAGTGAATAAAACAATTTATTTCTAACCAACGGTTATAAGATTTCATTCAAATTTAAATAAAGACGTACACAAGAAACGTGTTTATATTTCGTAACTTGCATTTGTATGTGGATAAATCGTTTTAAATCTTAGCTTGTTGCATACATAAATGTTTTTATTCAGAACATTTAACGGCGAGTTTCAGAGACAGACTAGTTGTGTAAACTAACTGAAAACAACACTGGAAAGTAACAAACAACCTTAATTATCAAAACGTATGTTTTTGAATATACGGAACCAAGCTACGTTTATCAGACTTGACTTCACATTCAAAACTTAATATGTATAACCTACTTGAATTACATATTGTTGGTTGAAGCTTTAAACAGCTTCTTATAAGAAAAGACAAAATACATTCTTAATAAAATACTTTGCACCTGTTGTAGTACCAAGAGAGCGAACACTACTAGTGTTATGTTCATCGGACAATAATTTAATAAAAACATGCATTGAAGTGTACACCTCTACATAACTGAGCAATAAACATTTTATCTTTATCGAAATTTATGATCAGTTTACATGTGCATGTTTGTGCGTTTTCTATACGTTATAATGTGAGGTAAATGACCCACAATACACAATAAGTGTATCTATATCGAAATAAATAAAATTGCATCAGTATTTCTACTTACACGGTATAATGTTGTTTAACATTTNCATTTTATCTTTATCGAAATTTATGATCAGTTTACATGTGTATGTTCGTGCGTTTTTTACATTTGTGTTTTCATACGTTATAATGTGAGGTAAATGACCCACAACACACAATAAGTGTATCTATATCGAAATAAATAATATTGCATCAGTATTTCTACTTACACGGTATAATGTTATTTAACATTTGTTTTTGTTGTTTTCACTTTTATTTACAAAGTTTACAATATGCAAGAACATATTCATACACATTACATACATTTACAAGCATATTAAGGCGTATAAAGGTGGTTAATTCCTCTACGCAGGAATACATTACAGGTTCGGTGGTTAAAACATAATTTTCTTTGCAAAAAAGATTCAGTTGGTTTACATTATGCTTATTAAAATTCTACATTTGCTTTTGTTTCACAAACAAAACAATAAGGTCAGAAAATATTTCCAAACATTACATAGTACATTAACAGGGAAGAGTGAGTATGTATTTAAGGTTAAAGATCACGTTGATATAGCTCAGAAAGCAAAGCAGTAAATAATCGTGTGTCTTCACATTATAACGCATATTGTCTTGGAATAAAACAGCAAAAAACTANTGTAAAAGAACATTCTAAGAAAAAGTGTTCGAATGTTCGAATGTTTCTACTTTCTGCCAAAATAAGCAGCATGGGGAGTTATATATCTGCCATTTAAACAGATCTTCATTCGTGTGGATTAATCGGTTATTTTTTTATTTCAGTTGTAGAACTTTCGTATTCACAATTATTTCGTGTATAGTAAAATATAGTGAGTGCCAGTTTATTTTTTTGGTTTAACCTTGTTTCCCAAAACTTGTGCAGATAATGTGAGGTGAAGTGTTTTGTTATAAGTACAGACCTAATGTTTTTGTTGCTTAGAGCCTTCAAGTCAAGGTTGTTTGCCGTAAGTGTATGTAGTTTTAATTTTTACGTTTGAGTTAATCGATTCATCTGATTCGAGTATTTGCTTCCATTGTGTAGGTCTAGTTAGTTTAATTATGTTTGTTTCTGCTAACCAGTTTCGTTTAGATTTTAGTTTTTGTAAGAGTACAGCTTCTGAGATATTCTGATTAACATTTGCATAAACATAAATGTGACCCGGGCCAGCAATTAATATGTAGCTCGAATATCAAACGCCCCATACGGAATCATTTTCATTGCGTGATCGGTGTAATATATAACTGGGTAATTGTGCATGTGAGAGATCGGACCGTTGTCAATGTTTGGAGTCTGATTAGTGTGTGTTCGCCCACCCAATATAAGCCACACACTCCACACAAATGTGTTGCATTTATAATATATTCTACGTACCAAAAGATGTATCTACCCTGTTACATGCTTATTTTTTTTAATTGGAAACATTGCTCATCTGCATTGTATGTGCATTGTGTATTTGTTATAAGGATAATACTGAACATGTCTTAAGTTAACATTACGCTCTTATTTGTGTTGATAAAGTGTTATTAAGAAGTAAACTTACATTTTTTGTGTGTCTACCCACAAGGCATTTCATAAGTAATACAAACATGCATCGACATCATATGCGAACAGTTACTTACACCTTCTTGTGATCACAACTTACATGTTAGAGTGTAACTTTAAGTGTGTTACTTTAAGTGTGTTACTTGAATTAATTTTATTTATGTTAAAATGAATACAATTGATTCATTCCAGTTTGTGATGGATGATTTCCAAGAACATTAACCACGTTATTGGTGATTTAAAAGTGAGCTACATTGGTCTATACTTTACATCGGCATCAAAACATACTGAAATCAGGTAAGCTTTTTACCCTTATTCATCCATTCATATACTTACTTTTAATTACATGATCATGTTTAAAGAGGATGCTTTTGGAGAATGAAATAATATATAAATCATGAATCATGTTTTGTTATCTCATCGATCGTTAATCGTTGACCATGATTCACGTTTATATCCAGAACATTTGTGAACACGCCACTATTTTATAAAGCATATGTATTGAAGTTTTGTCATAAACACTTATACTTAAATTGCTTTATTTAAGTTGATAAATGTATGCATAATTGAAGTTGATGGACATTACAAATACTTAATTTACATATAATTCATTTTGAAAAAAGCGATTTATTATTATATTTCATCAATTTACTATTGCATGTCTACACAATGCTATTTAATTATATTTACATTTTAATTATATTTGCATGTGCGCTTATAGTGATATTTTTCTAAGCAAATTACGAGCTTCGTCGTTTTGTTCATCAGTTTCTATTGAAAACTCCGATAATTTGTATCGGAATGTTTAGAGTATTTTTTTGTCCTCTTTTGAATAGACCATTTTGAGTCATTAGCGTAAAAAAGAAGAAGCGGCTAATAATAATTGTTTCTCTACTGGTGATGTTTTTTGTAGATTTGTTAGTCTTATATGTGTAATTTAACTTTTGTTATGAAACATAGTTCAGAATCGGTTTGGTCGTGATGTGGTATACCAAAAATGTGTTGGCATTTTAATCACTCACGTTGTTGTACTTGCACTATTTAATTAGTTAAATGTTAATGGTAATTTTATCAGTTGACGTTATTGATTTCCAGAATATTACTGAAGTAGTGAATTGAAATGTGAGGGACTTATTAAAAATATAATAAACGTGCATTGTCTCCATACAACAGTTGTTGTAAACAGCAATAAAACAATGATCTCAGACATTCCTTATTATAATTCTGCTCCTGGTACAATTCGTATTACACACGTCAGTGTCGGTTTGTTATTTATAATTAAGGCGCTTCGCAACACGTCACGCAAACCACAAATAACTATAGCACAATTTACCAGAAAGACGAAAATTAATTATGTTATTTACTACAGACGTCGGTATCAATTAAAACATAAATAATCTCTGAGAGGGTGTTATTTTCTTCAGGGTCATTGCCCCCATTTCATAGAAAAGTAGACAATGTTTGAAAACGAATATTAACAGACTTAAAAAGACATTTAAAAGAAACAATGTTGTTTTGTATTGAACGTATTTTGCAATAAGCCTAGTCGTTGATAAGCAATAAGTGGCATCCATATGTAACATAATAACATTATCAGGTTGGGTATTTTCTTTATCTTTCAACGATTGTGCAAATTAGTGACGCTTATCATATACACCGCATTGCTGCATTACCTGATTTGAGCGTTCTGTGTTATTTTGGTATTTATTTTCCCATATGCTCAACTAAGACAATCACCAAAAAATGTCACTTCGTAAGATCAAACAAACATGGATATTATTGAGCTGCTTAATACTCTTAGAAATGTGTTTAAAATTAATAATTTTACTTTACTATGATCATATATTTTATCTGAAGGTAATAACGTGAGTACACGCACACATCGCAAGTTTGCAATTTAGTCACACAATTAACGTGTGACGTACTGTTTGTACTTCCAAATAATCTGAGAAGTAAATTATTAACAGCCCACATTTGTAGCCTTGACCTCGTATAAAGGTCGCGCAATTAGATATTTACAATAAAGCGTTAACAAAATATACATCAATACAGCATAAATTACCGTACATATAAATAAGTAACCATGTATAATAAAACCATATATAATAAACCAATATTTCGCATCAATCTTAAGAATCGCTAGTAAATGCATGAATATCGTTCAACGAGTGCACAAAACAAGTATATGAACCTCCCAATGTAAAAACTATTTATAAAATGTCGACGTAACATGTAGCAAAAACATCAATTAGAATATGCGTACACTGCAATTCAATTGCATGAATTACGAAAAGAAAGATAATACGTATTTATTCAATTTTGTTTTAATATTGTAAGCATCTAAGGATGTTTAAGCTTCTTCTAGAAACAAATAACAGTTAATAGAATTGATGCACGTGCTTTCTCTATTTTCTTGCAGACGTCAGACATTGACTTGAAATAATTCAAAGACATACAGTGCACGTTGCCTACCTTGTTAGTAGATCATATATACCCTTTTTTGTCTGGGATTCATTTATCCCGGGCTGCAGTACACAAGGTATGTATTGCAAACACATACTACTTTGTCTTCCATTGCTCTCGATGTCTATTGAAGATAAGATAAGCTATATGTTTTGCCTAAACTAACATTAATAAACTATTGTACTATTTGAACCATCTGTGTTTTCTATAATAGATTCCGTATTCAATCGACGCCATGTTTCAAACAACCATATCTGATAATTATGCTGTTTAAAATAAATTGATAAGGTGCAATCGTGAAATTGATCCGTGAATAAACTCATTAAAATAAAATATGACGCTTTTCTTCGACATGGCATACAATCGTAAACCAATGAAGATTAAAAACGGAACGACAGGTTTCCTTTGTTCTATATGTGAGGTGCCNTTGCATGTCTACACAATGCTATTTAATTATATTTACATTTAAATTATATTTGCATGTGCGCTTAAAGTGATATTTCTCTAAGCAAATTACGAGCTTCGTCGTTTTTTTCATTTATTGAAATCTCCGATAATTTGTATCGGTTTGTTTAGAGTAGTTTTTTGTCCTCTTTTGAATAGACCATTTTTAGTCATTAGCGTAAAAAAAGAAGAAGCGGCTAATAATAATTGTTTATCTACTGGTGATGTTTTTTTGTAGATTTGTTATTCTTATATGTGTAATTTAACTTGTGTTATGAAACATAGTTCAGAATCGGTTTGGTCGTGATGTGGAATACCAAAAATGTGTTGGCATTTTAATCACTCACGTTGTTGTACTTGCACTATTTAATTAGTTTTTAAAATGTTAATGGTAATTTTATCAGTTGACGTTATTGAATTCCAGAATATTACTGAAGTAGTGAATTGAAATATGAGGGACTTATTAAAAAATAAAATAAACGTGCATTTTCTCCATACAACAGTTGTAAACAGCAATAAAACAATGCTCTCAGACATTCCTTATTTACAATTCTGCTCCGTATTGCACACGTCAGTGTCGGTTTGTTATTTATAATTAAGGCACTTCGCAACACGTCACGCACACCACACATAACTATAGCACAATTTACCAGAAAGACGAAAATAAATTATGTAATTTACTACAGACGTCGGTATCAATTAAAAACATAATCAATCTCTGAGAGGGTGTTATTTTCTTCAGGGTCATTGCCTCCATTTCATAGAAAAGTAGGCAATGTTTGAAAACGAATATTAACAGACTTACAAAACCATTTAGAAGAAACAATGTTGTTTTGTATTGAACGTATTTTGCAATTAGCCTAGTCGTTGATAAACAATAAGTGGCATCCATATGTAACATAAAAACAAGAATTAGTGACGCTTATCATATACACCGCATTGCTGCATTACCTGATTTTAGCGTTCTGTGTTATTTTGGTATTTATTTTCCCATATTCTCAACTTAGACAATCACCAAAAAATGTCACTTCGTAAGATCAAACAAACATGGATTTTATTAAGCTGCTTAATACTCTTAGAAATGTGTTTAAAATGAATAATTTTACTAAACTATGATCATATATTTTATCTTAAGGTAATAACGTGAGTACACGCACACATTGCAAGTTTGCAATTTAGTCACACAATTAACGTTTGACGTACTGTTTGTACTTCCAAATAATCTGAGAATTAAACTATTAACAGCCCACATTTGTAGCCTTTAAATTGACCTCGTATAAAGGTCGCGCAATTGGATAATTACAATAAAGCATTAACAAAATATACATCAATAAAGCATAAATTACCGTACATATAAATAAGTAACCATGTATAATAAAACAATATTTCGCATCAATCTTAAAAATCGCTAGTAAATGCATGAATATCGTTCAACGAGTGCAGAAAACAAGTATATGATAAACTTTAAAAAAAAAACGTCTACTAACCACCCAGTGTAAAAACTATTTATAAAGTGTCGACGTAACATGTAACAAAAAACATCAATTAGAATATGCATACGCTGCAATTCAAATGCATGAATTACGAAAAGAAAGCTAATACGTATTTTTTAATTTTGTTTTAATATTGTAAGCACCTAAGGATGTTTAAGCTTCTTCTAGAAACAAATAACAGTTAAAAAAATGATGCACGTGCTTTTCTCTATTTTCTCGCAGATGTCAGACATTGACTTGAAATAATTCAAAGACAAACAGTGCACGTTGCCTACCTTGTTAGTAGATCATATATACCCTTTTTTTGTCTGGGATTCATTTATCTCGGGCTGCAGTACACAAGGTATGCATTGCAAACACATACTACTTTGTCTTCTATTGCTCTCGATGTCTATTGAAGATAAAAGAAGCTATATGTTTTGCCTAAACTTACATTAATAAACTATTGTACTATTTGAACCATCTGTGTTTTCTATATCAGATTCCGTATTCAATCGACGCCATGTTTCAAACAACCATATCTGATAATTATGCTGTTTAAAATAAATTGATGAGGTGCAATCGTGAAATTGATCCGTGAATAAACTCATTAAAATAAAATAAAATGCTATTCTTCGACATGGCATACAATCGTAAACCAATGAAGATTAAAAACGGAACGACAGGTTTCCTTTGTTCTATATGTGAGGTGCCAAACATTCTGATCACTTCCACAGACCCATTGCCGAGAGCTTGATTGTGTGTTTATCAATGTACTAAATGCATCGATGCTGTTGACTTTTCCAATCTCTGTTACAGTAAATGAAGATCGTGAATACTATGTTACGCTATTATACGGTATAAATGCGTTATGTTTGCAAAAAAACGTTAGAATGACTTGTTCCAATGTAGAAACCAATAATGTATAGAACAAAAGTTTTTTTTCTAATCGGGCTGTGCATGAACAGCAAATCATAACGTTATGTTTACTATAGTTTAGATTTTAAGATCTTTACGTGATTGCTTTAATATCATAACGTGAACTTTAATATCAAGATTATGAAGACGAATTGCATTCTGGCAAATATTATTACATGATTATATTGGAAACATTATCCTTTTAAGAACACATAATCAAATACCGCAGAATTAAATTATATGCTAAGATTGTGTTCTTAACGCGAAGAACACATTGTTTTATTTTAATAAAATAAAATTTTGGGTTTTGTTTATGTTACGTTTTGTCAGTGTCTCATATTTCATTAAAATACCTTTTTTGACAACTACAAGCATTTTACACAAAAAGGTTGAGCGTTTTGACAAAACACTAAACTAAACAAAACATAGTCATACGAAGCATCACATTAGCTTCGATTCACAAATCTTAGTATACTAACGTCTCACGCAATACCTCACGACCGTTTCTTACACATGTAATTTAAATTTATACTGTTTTTAAGTGTTGTATAAGAATTTTCACTTTTCTACGTTCAGCATATTCTTAAACTTGCGATTTCATATTAACCTAATCATGGACATAGCAAAATTGTCACTAGGGTTAGCATTTACCAATTTATGTATATAGTATTTATACGAGTAATCGTACTTCTGGACGAATGGGTACATAGTACATGGAAACTGTAATTTTACTTTATTTGCAAAAAAAACAAATTGACGAATGTTCACTGCATTGATAAGCAAATGATACATAATCTTTTTAATTTATAACAGAATCAACACATTTCTACAGTTAATGCTACACACACATTACAGACAAATATGTCATTTGGATTTGACCTCCAATTAATGCATCATTTTGTAAAAACAATAACATGGTAACAAATTACACACAAAAATGGCAGAAACACTATCGGTTTCGCATTTTGTTTAAAGTAAAAAGCGAGTTGTGATCATATCTTGTTGTAATGCATATACGTTTATTCGGATATAAACAATTAAATATACCAGAGAGCATATTACAATGAATGGAGGTTATTCACGAACTATGGCTATTTTTATATGCGTACATTATTATATATGTATATAATAATACATTTGAAGGCCTTTTCCCTAATGTGTATTAGCCAGGTTATTTGTTGAAATACCATGCTTTTCATTGAACGTCAACGCATTCATTGTCGATGATTTTCTACGCCTTTCTCAGATAATTCTAGTCATGAACTTACAAAATTCCAGAATATGTTCGTTTTTTTTTTCTTCTTCAAAACAAATGATTGATGTGACGATGTACATCCGATAGCTTTTA
>VMBQ01000679.1:12249-96119 GCA_007657795.1 Dreissena rostriformis
TTGATTCTTTTTTCTTCGTTAACTGTAACATGATATCATTCTGTTATAGTTTGTAACAGCTCAGTAGCTGACTAAACTCCAAAGATCAACGCCCCCCCCCCAAAAAAAAAATAAAAAAAATAGTTTTTTTCTTTTTTTCCCCATTTTTTAAAGATACTGTAATAAATGACCACACACCCACAATTTTGCTAAAATTGCCATAACTTCTTTATTTATGATCAGATTTGATTCATACTTTGACAAATAGATGAGCGGTCTGCACCCGCTAGGCGGTGCTCTTGTTCAGTTTTGCTGCAAACATCTTTGAAAACTGTTGAGAAGGTTTTTAGCAACCTGCAAGTTTGTTTGTTCAGATTACCCTAATATTATTTTGACTGAAGAATAACAGTCACATCAGACTTTTGTATAAACTGAAGCATACTGAAATATTGACGTTGAAATAGAGCCTGTTAGTTTAATTGTTCTTTAACAGCCAAAACTTTAGGCTTTTGAGTGGTTTTCCTGAAGGAGGGAAATTTAAGCCTCACCGACCTGTTAGAGCCTTTTCCAGTTCAATAATGGATGTTAAGTGTTTGAAGAGAGCAGGGAAATGGAAAAAATATGAGAAAGATTCCATTTGTTCAGCCTGTTGAGTACTTATAATGTGTAAATTGAGATTTAAGAGTATCATTTAGACTTAATTGAATCCATTTTATGTATAAGGGCATTACAGACATGATTAATAAAAAGGAAAGTTTTCCCTCTGATCACATTTGAGGTGCTTCCAATTAAATATGCAGACATTTTCAGGAAACAATTAAGTTTCTTTCTAAATTGTCTACTGTACAAACTAGTGCCATCCACAAAATATCAAGACTCAAATTTTCTCTGAAATAAAAATCAACTCAGGAAACAAGCCAACAAAAGAAACAAACCGAGTTCCTATGATCGGTCATATCAAATTTGCTATCTCTGGCTGATATCTTTGACAGATAATTTCCAGCCATTGGTTTCTTGGCAAGTCCCTGTGTACTTTCTCAATGTTGCTGATCAATCTGTCAAGTTTGATGACTCCTGAAGTGGGGAGAGCGCTGTATGACAGTGAGCTTACAGCTTAATACAGAGATTTCAGAGAGCGTTTTGCTGATTTATGGTCATAATGTGCATTTATATTGCTTCAGGTTGGTCAATCATTGTGCCATTAAATACAGATATAGGGGTCTATGTCCTACCATTGGTCATTGTGCTGCATACATTTCAAGGGTTGAGTGAAAAACTGTTGTATCTTATATAGAAATGTGAAGAAGATACATCAGTTACACGCTAAACCCTTGATGTGTCAATTTCTGATTGATCAAAGATTTGTTGTTGTCGCATAAATAACAAGAACAGGGGTGAAATTTGGAACATGCATTAAGATTATCACAAGCATGACTTGCAAAAACAACCCTATTTTAGTCTGCAAACATTTTGAATTCATTTTGCAATTTCTTTTTGCCCTGTCTTACAAAGCCTCATTAATCGTCTTAATCAATTATTTTTTTCAATAATTATTGAGGTTTGATTTATAACATATTAAGATATTTGTATGGCCTCTTAATATTGTACAGGTATAAAAACTATTAACACTTATGAATGCTGGAGGTTGCAACTTGTAATCCCCGCTAAAGGCAGAGGGATATAGAATTGGTGTTATGAGTCCGTCCGTCTGTCACAAAACTTTTCAGGGCTATATCGCAGAATACAAGAATTCAACATAAAACATCATGGGTGTATTGGTATCAATGAGGAGACATGCCATGCTTAAGAACCATAACCCTTCACATTCTTTAATAAGAGTTATTTCCCTTTGTTGTTTTTGTATGCTGTTACTTTTCAGGGCTAATACATGTATCTCAGATATGATGTAAGATTTCAACATGAAACTTCTTGGGTGTGTACAAATCAATTGGAAGAAGTGTCATATACAAGAACCATAAACCTACGCTTTCTTAAATAAGAGTTATTGCCCTTTGTTGGTTTTGTACACATTAAAACAATCACCCTTCACTTAATTGGTTTTTTAGGATTATACCGTATATCGAGGGATTTGCACCCATCCATAAACAAAATTTATTTTGCAGGGGATATCAATTCAACGAATTTACTTGTTTATTATGCTGTAGTGTTTAACCTGGAACTGTTGATTAATCCTTTACATTTTAATTGCAAATTAGAAAACATTCAATTTCTTTAGAATTTAGATCAATATGATGTTATACAGTGATTAAAAACACATGGGTTCAAGACTTTGTAACATGCAAAGTTGACTTCTTCATTTTGTCTTAATTTCTGGAGCAATTTTTCACAGCAGTCTTAATTCAATTTATTATCTGAAATGCAGGAGTTGAGATGGAGTGCAAATTTCCTCTGTCAGTAATGTTGGGGATTCTTTGTAATCAAATTCTGATAGCAAACATAATTTACAATTTTGTTTTCTTTCCTGCAGTTTTGGATCAACGTTGGAAGAAAAGGCAAGCTAGTCTACAATCGTGTCAGTGTCAGCACAGTTGTTCAAGCTACTTGTAAGTTTTTACAGTTAGCTAGTTTCTCAGCAATGGCTGGAGGGATTTCATTCAACACAATCCCCCCCCTTTGAATAGCATATAGGATTGGTGGGGTCTAGGTCACTGTCACTAAAAATAAAAAATTGGTGTAACATAATTTCTCTATAACAAATTGAGATATTATAATGAAACTACATATATTAATACCAGTATTCCAACCTAGCTTAGATTGCTTATGGAGTCAATGTGGTCAAGGTCAAGTTTAGTAAATACAAAGAAATTGTTTCTTCTCAATAACTCAATGATAAATGTATCTATTATAATGAAATTAAATATGTAAATACCTTACCTCACTATGGTTGCATGTAGCATGCATGAAGTCATGGTCAATGCCACTGATACTAAATATAGAAAAAATGAATTATTTTTCGTAGCTAAAAAAAAGGGACTATTGTAATTTAACTACAAAGGTAAATTCATTCTACTACTGCAACTGCAACTGCCTTATTTGGCCTTAACTCTGCTATTTATGCAAGTGGAAATCGTGGGTTACATATATCAACCCCTTACTACTAGTTTGTGTGATATAAACACCACTATTTAATGCCTTTGATAGGTTGGCTGGCGAAAGCTGTGATCGAAGCAGATTTTATTCAAGAAGGTCACACATGTTATGCTCGGTTGCACTTTTATCATTTGAACATTACAAATTCATTTTATTGGGCAGTCTCTGATGCATGAACAAATGACATAGTATTTGGTATGGGGGCTGTTTATACAAATATATTATACACGTAGTCACATACCAAGCATAATTGCTGCTTTAATAGCTGGATATAGCCATATGTGGCTGTTTGATGTTTGTGTACTTGAACTGGAGTGGCTCAGGTTAAAACACTGTTTGTGCTGATTAATTCAATGCTGTATTTACTTGGTTGAACCATTCACAGCAGGCAACTATGTGAGAGATTTGTGCAAATCTAATGGTTAATGTTTCTGAATGAAAAGTGGTATGTAAAAAGCAATAATATACATTATATTACATATATTGTAGATATTCACTAAATCCTCATAAAGTTTTATGTTGGCTTCATGTATAATGATTTCAAGAAATCTTTTTAAAATGGTTGATACAAATGTTGTATTTCTATTACCGTGTTATCTATGAAAGTTGAATCTGAAGTAGAAATTATGTGTTTCTGCAAACTTGGTGGTGTTTTGTTTTCATGCAATATAAAGAATCATTTATATATCATATTTGTTGTTCATGATATATATGAACAAGCAACCATACATAATATTTTTGCAAAGCTTTTTTTCTACATGATTATGATCTTAAGATCTCAAGAGAAATGCATGTGTAGTTGTTATGCCCCCTTCAAAGAAGTGGATGTATATTGCTTTGCATTTGTCTGTCGGTCTATCGGTCCCCAGACCTTTCATTTCAATGTGATATCTAGAGAACGCTTTGACCTAAAACCATGCAAATTGATATGATGTTACTAGACAACTATTGATTTTAAGGTCAACATGTTAAAGGTCAAGGTCACAAGGGCTTGTAACAGGAATTCGTTTCCAAACAATAACATGATAACACTTCAACCTTCAATTATGGTGTAACGGTTCTTTAGGTGAAAAGTAAACAGACTGTAAAAATTGAGACCATCAGGTCAACGTTCAAGGTCACAAGAGCTTTTATCGTAAAATTGGTTTCCATACTAAACCTAGAGGATTCTTAGAATCATATATAAATGTATGCTGGTTAGTGCTTATGAAGGCTGACTCCTTATGATTTTCAAATCAAGATACAGTATCTAAGGTCAAGGTCACAGAGACATCTTTGCTACAAGTTGACGTGCATCAATGGTTTGCAAACGTTTCTTGTTTTATTATAATTCTCATTTGATGCTTTTTACAGCTCCTTCCATTTTAATGTTTATGTGAGATAAGGATAATTTCATTTTAATTCTGCAATCTTTGATCAGAAAAGCACATGGCTTACTGCTGTACCAGAAATTCATTTATGTAAAATATATACCTGCAACTATCATAGGTATGGTGACTGGTTATTGTAGGCTTTTATATTATCATAGCCACTTCACAAATACTTGAGAAAGTGTTCACAATTGTCCCCCACCAGTCCTGAGGGCAGATCTGCGCATACATCAAGCCAGGTTGTCTCAACTCTGATATAAACACATTGGCTAACATTAACATGTTTTAATTGTGCTATTATAATGCACTGTGTATTAACATAATATTTGTATGCCCCCTTCTTCGAAGAAGAGGGGGTATATTGTTTTTGGCCTGTCTGTCTGTCTGTCATTCTGTCTGTCCTAAACTTTAACCTTGGTTAAAGTTTGGTCATAACTTTTGCAATATTGAAGATAGCAACTTCATATTTGGCATGCATCTGCATCTCATGGAATTGCACATTTTGAGTGGTGAAAGGTCAAGGTCATCCTTCAAGGTCAAAGGTAAAAAAACACCATCCAAGGGAAGTAATAAGCTCTAAAGGGAGATAATTTCTAAACCTGCCAAATGATAAATAGATATTGTATTTCAAAGCGGCGCAATAGGGGGCATTGTGTTTCTGACAAACACATCTCTTGTTTCACATATTTTTGTTACAAATACAGAGCTTTTGAGTGCTTATACTAGTTTTATTTAATAGCAAGAACGTAGTGTATTGTCGTCTTATTACTGCATCTTACTTGGCTGATGTAACCTATAATGATAGTGTTTTATTACAAAAGCAAGAGATAAAACAAGATACAGTACAGCCCACGCAGAACAAACAAAGTCCGCGGCTATGCCGCGGACAGATTCTTTTGTTTGCGAAGTTTCGCTGCATCCGCAACGAGTATTCACGTGGCATCTTGCCAAGGCACTCGGCGATAATTCGCGGAGTCACGCCGCGTCTGTTTCTGCCTCGGCAGAGATCCGCAGAATTACGGCACGTCTTTACACGTGGCGATTCGCCGAGTATAAATATTTACAAATATTGATTGTATACTATAACAAATAATAAATAATTTTCAAATTAACAAAAATAAGTAACAGATACAGGTAATATGCTGATATGTTTACTTGTGTGCGATTGTGTTAACATTTCGCAGCTTTTTTGCATACTATACAATCGGATGTCATCTGTCAAAACAATGATAATCCCATATATGCCCGATTTCCATTTTTAAAATCAAATCTGGTAAATATTGACGAAAACGGTGCTCAAAATTTCATTAAAACACAAAGGTTCTCCATTTTTTCCAAAGTATCAAATGAATTACGGCATATGTTTCTATTTAAAGATTTGATGAAATAAGCTCCCTATCAGGAAATGCGTAAGTCACCTTACGCGGTGCGCGCACGTCGTGTACAGTTCATATTCTGTTACAAATTCTTGGCACAAATAAATACTAGTAGTGCACACGTACATGTGTATTTTGTGAATTAATGTTTCCTACAAGATAAAAAGCGCGCGAAAATTGGCGTTGGTGTATTTATTTCTAAATAAAAACTTCGTAGCGCAGACAACATTGGGATCTTTTAATTTCCATTAAAAGTTTAGTAATGAACTTCAACTAAAGTACCGGGGTATCTCGCGAATTATATGGCATTCTCATTTCCTTCAAATAAAATAAAAATCAAACACGCTGTATCGTTGTTGTTACACTCTTTTAGTTCGTTCCTTATTGAAACAATTATTGAACTGTATACTGATTGCACAAAAAAGCATCGTGTGCAATTCATATTCGTTGGCGACGACCAATAAACAACTAAATTTATATTTAGATGCGAAGCATCGCGACGAAATGCCGCATGCTGCCGCGAACTGATGCGGCTTCAACGGCCGACTCGGCATCGACTCGTTGCGCCTTGACGCCGCGGATCGCGAAATATGTTTGTTCCGCGTGGGCTGTACTGTAACACGCAAATTCCATTCTCTTTTATTGACTCTCTGGGTTTAAGTGTGCAACTGTATATCTCTGCATTAAAAGCTTCTGTCAAGCCTGCATTGTTTCATCGATATCAGGCTATTGGATTATAGAGATGGTGACACTAGGTTTTCAGCGAGTGCGAACAGAAGTATCGGGCCCTCTTATTAAGCAATGGCTGCCTTTATATTGGTATATGGCTGTGCTCCATTGATTTACCTGAATTCTCAGTAAGCCAGTCAGGTGCCCTGCTTGATTGCTATCATTAGGAGAATGTCATATTGATTGAAACCGTTTGTGTCAATTATACCAGACTCCATGTATGGAAACTCTTTGGATTTAACGTCTTGTTGACAGCTTGTATTGACAAGACATTATTTGTGATGACGAAGATGCTGTGCTTGTTTATGGAGATAATTTTTTCCATTATTTGATTGAGTCTCAGTACAGATTAAAATATTATATCAATAAGTTTAAGTATGGATACAAATCTAAAGTACGTAGAAAGTTCTTCAATTTCAACCTGATAATAATTGTGATGTGAGTGAATGTATGGACATTGCTCAGTCGTGACCATACACTATGAGAGAAAAGTGTGGATTCTATTGTATTAATTCTGTAAGTATATCATTATATACTTGTTTTGTGCTTTATGTGTATTTTTATAAGTTGAGAGTTTCCTGCATATTGTGACCATTGTAAAAAGTCGTTAGGATTGTAAGCCAATAGACTTAACCCTTTGAGCGCTGGAACCGGATTTTGAAGGCCTTTGCAAACAGTTTGGATCCAGATGAGACGCCACAGAACGTGGCGTCTCATCAGGATCCAAACTGTTTGCTATTCTGATAGTATTCTTTGAAAAAAAAATCAAAGAAAATGCTAATTTTAGAAATTTAGCAGACAACATTTTAGCAGACGACAAATTACCCAGCATGCAAAGGGTTAATAAGCTCATGATAATAATGAGATAAGGGCTAAGAACTGTGATATGATTGAATGAGAATTATGGTGTGTTTTTACTGAGATAATGAAGCATACCTGTTAAAGTGCGTTTCTATCATTTAAATCAAGAATATTTTGAGCTTGATGAGGCTGATTTGATAACAGAATTTTTATAAAGTGATTCATGTTTTAAATATCTTTCAAAATCATTTTGAAGATGGATTTGATAATTGTGAGTATTTGAAAAATAACAACAGCGATATACTGAGAAGTAATATCATTCAAAATATCATAGAAAAAGCAAAATAACTCTTGACAATACACAATATAAAATGCAATGCTTTAAGTCTCCAAGAATAGGATACAAATAAAATGTTCTCTTTTGTTCGTATATATATGATTTGTCGTATAACTCTCAAATATTATGGTGTATGTGTTCTTATGTTTTAATTGCAAAATTTGCAAATTTAATAATTTCAGAGCACATTCAGTGATGAATTAGTGACATGGTTATTTGAAAATGTCATTTAAGCTAAAACAAAATTGGCAATACATGTGGACAGAAGTGTGCCAGTAATTGCTCCAAATTTTTTGTCACAGTACTTCTGAAATTGCATGAATACAAATTAAATACTTTCAAAAGAATGCTCAAGACTTCTAATATCCACTTATAATAATTAAGGACTGATAATTAAAACTTTAGAGCACTTAACATGGAGTGAAAAACACGAATGCAGTAAAATAATAGCTACATGTAAAGTACATGTAGAAATAAAAGCTTTGAAGATTCTTATGCACATATTTATGTCTTGTAATATTTGAAACACTTCCAAATACTCTGCGGAATAATTGTACACAAAGTGAAACTTCAGTTTAATAATAATGGAACAGCATTTGCAAACTTCCAAATTCAGACCCCTTAAAACTGTCTGTTTTACAAAGTAATTGGAACTACCATTGCTATGAATATGTTGTAGCAATGAAAGACCTTGAGTGCATTATTCCGATCAGAACATTTCTGAGATATAAATTATTCATAACCAATTTGTTATTAAACCACAAATGTTGTGGCAGATTCTTGGCTAAAAGTCCTTGACAAATTGCTTGAGTCATAATATAGTAAGAATCAAGATATAGCGTTAAAAGAAAGGAATGAATTTGTCAGGTATTCATGTCATTTTTCCCGTTTTTAGCTCACCTGAGCACAAAGTGCTCATGGTGAGCTATTGTGATCGCCTTTTGTCCGTCGTGCGTTGTCCGTCGTGCGCCATCAACATTTACCTTGTTAACACTCTAGAGGCCACATTTATTGTCCAATCTTCATGGAACTTGGTCAGAGCATGTGTCCCAAACATATCTTGGACGAGTTCGAAAATGGTTCCGGTTGGTTGAAAAACATGGCTGCCAGGGGATGTGGCAGTTTTCCTTATATGGCTATAGTCAAACCTTGTTAACACTCTAGATGTCACATTTTTAGTCCAATCTTCATGAAACTTGGTCAGAACATGTGACCCAATAATATCTTGGCGAGTTCGAAAATGGTTCCAGTTGGATGAAAAACATGGCCACCAGGGGGCGGGGCAGTTTTCCTTATATGGCTTTAGTAAAACCTTGTTAACATTCTAGAATTAAGTCACATTTTTAGTCCAATCTTCATGAAACTAAGTCAGAACATGTGTCCCAATGATATCTTGGACGAGTTCGAAAATGGTTCCNTAAGAACTGTGATATGATTGAATGAGAATTATGGTGTGTTTTTACTGAGATAATGAAGCATACCTGTTAAAGTGTGTTTCTATCATTTAAATCAAGAATATTTTGAGCTTGATGAGGCTTAGTTGATAACAGAATTTTTATAAAGTGATTTATGTTTTAAATATCTTTCAAAATCATTTTGAAAGATGGATTTGATAATTGTGAGTATTTGAAAAATAACAACAGCTATATACTGAGAAGTAATATCATTCAAAATATCATAGAAGAAGCAAAATTACTCTTGACAATACACAATATAAAATGCCATGCTTAAAGTCTCCAAGAATAGGATTCAAATAAAATGTTCTCTTTTGTTCGTCTATATATGATTTGTCGTATAACTCTCAAATATTATGGTGTATGTGTTCTTATGTTTTAATTGCAAAATTTGCAATTTTAATAATTTCAGAGCACATTCAGTGATGAATTAGTGACATGGTTATTTGAAAATGTCATTTAAGCTAAAACAAAATATACATGTAGACTGAAGTGTGCCAGTAATTGCTCCAATTTTTTTTGTCACAGTTCTTCTGAAATTGCATGAATAAAAATTAAATACTTTCAAAAGAATGCTCAAGACTTCTAATATCCACTTATAATTGAGGACTGATAATAAAAATTTACAACACTTAACATGGAGTGAAAAACATGAAGGCAGTAAAATAATAGCAACATGTAAAGTACATGTAGAAATAAAAGCTGAGAAGATTCTTATGCACATATTTATGTCTTGCAATATTTGAAACACTTCCAAATACAGTAGACTCTGCCAATACCGGACTCTCCAAATACCGGAAATCTCCCTATTCCGAACGGTCGTGTCAGTCCCGTATTTCCCCTTCTATTTCTTTGTTAAAAAATGTTGAATAAACCGGACTCTCTNAGGCCCCACCTCTCTGACCACCCATTAAAAATTGTGGGTGATATTTGGTTGCTTTTTTTATAGGTCTTATCCACTCTTAGAGTCAATAGTTTTAATATGACCTCCACTAAACTGCTTGAACATATTTAAAGATATAGGACATTGGTCAATATGTTTGAACATCAAGCAAATCTGAATCAGCCCTGGAACTCCAGAGGTATTGCCCATCAAATATTGCAAAAAATAATAATTTCGAATGAACTAAAAATGTTCGTACTTAATTTTTGGGATTACTCCATTACTCTAAAACTATGAAGGCTATTAAGTTGAAACTTCACAGGTTGATAGATATGAGTTTCTCTCTGTGAAAAGGGTGTTAAATGTAAATGTGTAAATTTTCATCCCAGATAAGCCTGTACAGTCCACACAGGCTAATCCAGGACAACATTTTCCACCTAAATGGATTTTTTCTTTAAAAAAAAAAGTGGAATGTGTTGTGCCTGATTTGCCTCTGTGGATTACACAGGCTTATCTTTGACAACACCTTACGCACATGCATTAAGCCCCCTTTTCACAGAGCGCAGCTCATATCTTAACATTGAAGCACAGGGCACAAGAACTGTTGCTGAGACTGCACCTCATACTGCTGAGTTTATTGCCCATCGTTTACTTTTTTTCTCTTTTTTTTCGGTGCATAAGACAACTTGAAACTTCATAGACAGATAGATTTTATTGAGGTGAAATGCAGTCCTGAAAGACCTTTACTCTGCATCTCAAAGTTTTGGAGTTATTTCCCTTTTTAATTTTTATACTTCTATTTTGCAGGAGTGTAACATTGTCTAGGAAAGTTACATGAATCAACTTACATTTAGTTAAGGAGAATTGGATTGCACAAGAACAGGTACTCAGTCTCGAGTACTTTTGTGGTTAGTGCCCTTTGTTGATTTTCATACCCAATTTTTTGTCTGGAGTTTAAGTATGTGCTTTGCAATATTATCGCTCATATTTCATGTAACTGGTATGTGATGCCATGCAACATATCTGAAAAAAAATCAGTTTTTTTGGTCTATTGTAGTTTAATTCTAAAAGTTCATTCATTAATCTATTAGTTGTAAAAAAGATATTTCCAAATTGTGGAAGAAAGTCTTATAAAAGGCAAAGAAAAGATGCAAAACATACCATTATTACCTAAATATTCTGCAAGCAAATTTATTCTCGACATATCGAATTATAAGCTTGTCCCTTTATCATAGCAATATTTATCAAACAATGCCATATAGAAACTCCTTATGACCAAGAAAAGAAGAAACCCTCAGAACATTTTGAGAAAGGCCGCTGCTTTGATGCCAGAAAGAAATGGAAAAAGATATATGATGTCATTAGGATTCTCAGGGGGCACATTCTGGTGTAAGGGTAACATGATTTGCCTACACTTTGATTAAATGTAAGAGACATGCAACGTCCAGGGCTGTCGCCAGTATTCAATGTTGGGATTATGGTTGCAGGATACCGTCATTGTGACGCTGGGGATAGTGGCAGTAACAAGCACTCATAACTGGGAGAAACAGTGAAGAGAATTGATTGGTTGGAATGTTGGGACGATAATTGTGGTTTAGCCTAAGGCCTTTCGTTGCCTTAATTCGTAAATCTTGTAGTGCTGAAGAATGGGTGAAAAAGAACGAATTAATAATTATTGTGCGAGTGTATAGAAATATTTTTCTTTTAAGGGGCAAAAAGGAGGGCAGCTGTATATTAATTGAAGTTGCAGGATATCGTGTATCATGTGCACAAAATAAAAGGTTTGTATGTCATGTTGCATAAAGAAGAGAAATCAATTATTTTCCACTTACTAAGATGTCTAACGATCAATAATGTCTTACAGGTCAGTGTTTCATATCATTAAAACTTTCCATTAAATGTAGGCTGTTTAATATAAGATCAATATATTATATTTTCTGTACTAAAGTTGGAAAATTATTTTAATATGTTTGATTAAGCAATCACCAAAATTAGCAGTTTGTCAATACAAGACACAATTTGTAGCTATTGTATACTTGAGAGGCAGCCCACTTTTTTACAACTGAGACTCTGAGGGGGCAGGGGGCTGTCACTACCGTGACAAGCTCAAGCTCAGTCAACTATTTACATGAAAATAATTTTAGTACTGGTAAACAGAGCTCCAGAAAAGAGGCATATCTGCGTATTTACGCGCGTATTTATGCATTGAAAAAATTAAAACACGCATTAAAAATCAGCCTAGTAAGTAATATTACGCAATATAAATCTTGGTACGTATTTTAAATTGATTAAAGTGCGTAACTGGTTTAACCAAAAATCCAGTTGAGTTTTTAGTGTAAGTTAACCTTTGAATCAAAAGTACAGTCAATCAAAATAAGCTTGTAATAAAAATGGCGGCGCATCATGTTTGTGGATTAAAAAAGGGACGTTTTAAGCGACCAGCGGCTCCTGTGGGAATATTTTTAAGAAAGTGGGTTCATATCATCATTTTAAATTCATTCTGTTTGCATTTAAAAATATAAATAACAAATAGTAATATTTCTAGATTAAACACGCTATGTACTTTGTCAGTTTTCTATTGAAGTGGAAAATACCCCTCAATATTCCTAAATACCCTTCATGGCTGAAACAAAGGAGTAAAATACGCTTTAACAATAATATCAGGGGGTAAAATACCCTTTAGACTAAATCCTTATCTGGAGCTCTGCTGGTCAAAATGATTTCCCTGAAGATCACAATCTTTCTTATGATCAAATGTTTTCTTTCAATTATTAATTGCTACATAAAACAATCCAACCCACTTTAACTGAACGAGCATTTCAAAGCTGGTAATTGTATAGTATTAATTTATTTTGTAGCTAAAGAGATGAAGTGATAATCTGTTCAAGATTTTTACGACTCTGTTTATTAAAGACTTTTTATCTTGTTGTAAACAAACTAACTTGCAGATGAAATCATCATAATTTAATAGCCAGACATTTTAATCTGTGCCTTTAGGCTTACTGAGTCTCTCATTAACTGAAGACAAACACAGCTTTGGAAATTGAGATACTAAAATATTGCATCAAGCAATGATGAATCTGATAGAGATAAAACAAATCCCTATTTCATGAACTGCCTTTCTTTCATAAATTGATCACATTTTTTTCCTGGAACCTGTCTTAGCATTTGGTATTTCAATAATAAACTTGCTGGTTTCAATTAATTCTATGTAGTTTTCTGGCATGTGAAGCAGCCAAGAAAGAATCCTGCTAATGACCAGTATTACCATTATAATTATGGGGTAACCATTTGTGATTCAAAGGAGCAGCTTCCAATGATTGCAGCGTATGTGCAGACTTTGAAAAATATATTTTATTGGGCTGTAAAGAATAATCATGGATAGATATCTCCCAACAGATAATTCAAGAAGAACAGACATATTGTCTTGCAGACAATCAGTGAGTGCTTTCATATACTTAAGCTGTATCTAAGCTGAAGTTTTATTTCTGAAACATAGAGCACCGTCGGGTATTATCGACCCTTTAAGCGATTTTCTGTGGTACTGTGTGCTACTTGCAACAGTCTTCATTGTAAACATTTATACACAAACTGCTCATTTGATTGGTTATAAATGACCAATGGAATTTACTGTATTATACTGACTATTTTGGTAATGTATAAAATTCTTACTTGATCACCGTCTGCTATTATCGACCCACGTCGGCTATTATCGACCCGCTAATAGAACTGGGATGTCACCAAGGCTATTTTACGTCATAAACGTTAGGTTTATGTAATAAAGAATTTATTATCAACACATGTTTTACGTAATTGATTAAATTTTAATAACAGCTAAACACAAATACTAATTATCCAACAATAAATCAATTACCCTTATACAAAATAGTGTTATAGCGCAAAATATTTCACACATGGCAGTAACAACTTGCTATGTTGGAAAGGAATTACACATTATAAATGCATATATTTGTTTGTATTTTGAAATTATTAACTAATCTGAACCAATAAAAACAAATCATACAAATAACACGGTCTATTCACAACATTTTGGGCACACAAAAGCATCCTGCACAACATCCTGCGAACCCGAACACACGGCGTGCCACCAGTGACTGCACAATTCACAGCAAACCCATGCATCTTCAGGACTATCCTTTGATTTTATTTGTTCGCATAGTGGACACACTTCGTAAAAACTTTCCTCATAGTCATCGCTATCGTTGTCCATGAATGGAATGCTGTTCGTTGAATCGTCGCTTTCTGAATCACTGGCGATTTTCTTAGATTTCTTGCCACGTTTCCGCTTGGTTTGTTTTTCTTTTTTCTTCCGATCCTTTTCTTCTTCCTTTTGCTTCTTTTTCAACTCACGGGCTTTCTTACGTTCCTCTTTTGCTTCAGCCTCCCTCTTCTTCGATTCTTCCCGCTCTCTCAGCATTTTAAGCGCGTCCTGCCCTGAAATGGCTTTCGGCAGTTTCTGTCGCACTTGGCTGACTGGCTTTTTAAACTTAGCAACAGGAAGTGTCAACAGCTGAAAAGCAGCAGACACCGAGGGTCTTGGTTCTTGACAATTTTCATGAACCGCCGAGACCAATCTATTGTCCGCATTCGCCTCTGTATTTTGGTTCATTTCCGGTTGAACATCAATCGCAGATGCTACTGCTTCGTTCTCTTTAGCCACATGCGTGCTGTTTTTGATCGGAGCAAGTGCTGATGGACCCAGTTTTGTTGAATCAATACCATCCGCACTTAGTGGGAACAGTCCGGATCGTCTGAAGCCATTTGCCGCATTTTGAAAAGTGGCGACTTGCTTCCATGTGTCGGAAAACACAGCCGGAAAATCCTTCTTTGTCATGGCTTGGCCAATATTTTGCATCTGCCATTGCTTCACTGCAGCGTGCCACGCGGATTTCATGGGCGAAAATAAACCGATGTCGGCAGCTTGGAGTATGTGCGTAGCATTTGGTAGTAAGCAATACAGAATTATTTTATTTTGTTCACAAAACTCCGCAGCTTCCAGTGTCATGTGTGTTGAATGACCGTCCACAAAAAGTAAGACCGGCATTTCAATTTTCCGCTCTGNTTTTAATGTGTAGATGTTTATTGAGAAGGATTCAAAATTAAACTGGCAAACATAATGTTATGTGCTCTGTGTCAATATCACTTTATAAAATGTGCATGCACTAAAAATAGAAGGAACTTTTGAGAATGGTACCGCACTTTTGTTTGCTGTTTCTTTAAGAAGACCAAAACGGAAACGGATTTTTCAAACCCTAGTTTAAACTTGCAGAAATTTTATTTCAAAATTGTGCTTGTTTCAATGTTGTAGCCATCCTGTACATGCATCATTCAGTCAGTAATGTTCCAGTACATGAGGGTGCAATCTCTTCAGTTCATAGTCCTATCCCCTCTCCAACATCATCAGTGTCTGACTTATGGCTGTCAGGGGACCGTTTTATCCCAGTGTTTCAACTTAAAACATGGTTGTACCTCATAAAACATTCATCACTCACTCTTCCTGGCAGCATTTGATAGCTCTGCAATCAGGAAAATTGTGTTTGTGATGCAATGTCATGATTGAATGTATTCTATGTTTTACTATGTAACATTGGCTTTTTCATTCATATATAATAAAATGTGAAAATATGTTTCTATGTATCTTTTGTCTGAAATCTGTTGGTTTTAAAAGTGAGGGTTACCTACCCCTTAAGAGCTTTAATACATTGATAGTAACCATATACTGTATAATATCCACGAATAATTACATTTATTTTATATTTTTACAGAAAGTACTTAGTAATTATAAAAGAACTCTTTCAACGCATGTACAAATTTACATTATAGTTAATTAGTTAATTAAGTTGTAGTGAATTGGATAGCCAAGTACTAACTGTGCGAAATAGATTAACCATTCTATTGTGAATGTGCGGACTGCACAGGCTAATCTGGAACGACACTGAATGCACTTGCATTAAACCCCCTTTTCACAGTCTGTGACAGAGCAAGGCTCGTATGTATATTACATGCCAGTATGCAATTCACATTTAGTGGTTCTACTAGCTTTTGGTGCGCACTTATACTGCAATAATTGAGATGTTGGTGATTTACAGTAGCATGAACAGAAATGAATTAATTTGATGGTAATGGGGAAATAATGGGGTAATGTTTGAGTATGGTAGGTATATTCAATGATAATTCATTGGACAAAGAAAAAAGACAAACAGCTAACTGAATAGACTCAGCCAAGGAATCCTATTAATGAGTAATTTGTGACATATGTATTTTATGATAGGTTCTTATTGTTTTGTGTTATCATGAAGAATTTATTGCAAATGTTTCTGTCTGTAATGTGTAACACTTCATGTGTGGTTTGTTCTGCTATTGAAAGAAAAACTGCAATTAGCATTAAAGCAAGTATTATTCCCTTATTTTAGAAAATGTACAGTTATTTAATATACAACTTGATTTATGAGCGTACTGCATTTTGTTTAACAATAATTGTTTTGTTTGTTATTTTTAATTAGTGAGGTACTTGAAAAACAATATGACTGTATTCTATGTAAATTATACCCCAGAGGTTAAAAATTGCACAATACATGCTTTTAGAACAGAAATCTGTGCCTGGACAAGACGGTGCAGGGAATTAAATGAAAGGACATTTTTATTGGTACGCATGGTTTAATAGCTCCTGTTGCTATGGTTTCTGCTGTATCCAGGAAGTTAGGGAACGTTTAAAAGGTGACGAAATTACTGGTAATTACTAAGTCAATGTCTCAGTGGATTTTAATTGTTTGTTACCATGGTAGTGCCACTGGAGAACATAATTGCTCCTAAGCACTTTCCTGACAAATATGTTTCTAAAAGCTTCTGCTTCTGTATTGAGGTGTGGTACAATTGTTGTGTACAGGTCACATTAATGGATTGCAATCGGAATAGCGAAAGGTAGTTTTTCATTTACTTTTTCAGGGTGTCACACTTTTATAGATGTTTGTTATGTTTGGGTAGATATGGTTATCTCTTATATCTCTTAAACACTTAACAAAATTACAAAGTTTCATTTTAACATAATACAAATGAGGAATTCATGGTTATCAAAAAAGTGTGAGGTTAAAATAATAAGCTGACTGTATGCCCTTTCAACTGGGTTTTCAAAGATCTCCAATAGATTCAGTATCATGTTGATTCTAGTACTTTTATATAAAGGATACTTCGGAGTAGATTTGGTCATTATTGATTTATTAAGATAGGGCCATTAAATAGGGAATGTATTGGACAGTCATAATGGCATATAATAAGCTGAAGAACTGCATTATAGATACAGATTATATTTCTTTTAAAAGAAAGTAGATTACTATTTATCATTCATTTTACAAAAAATACAACATACATTTTTAGCTCGACTATTATATATGAAATATATATAGTGGAGCTATCCTACTCACCCCGGCGTTGGCGTGAGCGTGAGCATTGGAATGTTAACGTTTGAGTACCACCTCAAATATTTTCTATGTCCCTTGACATATTGCTTTTATATTTTGCATACTTCTTTACCTACATGACCCCAATCTATAAACAAGAGCAGACAACTGTAACAAGCATTTTGTAAGAATTATGGCCCCTTTTTAGGCCCCCAGTAGGGTGGCATATAGCAGTTGAACTGTCAGTCCCTCCGTCCGTCTGTCTGTGTGTCGGTCCGAAAACTTTAACGTTGGTCATAACTTTTGCAATATTGAAGNTATTACCTTGACCTTATTGAATATGAACAATATCCCCATGATGGCTTACTTTATACTGTCAAGCACTTGAATAGTTGAGCGCGCTGTCTTCTGACAGCTCTTGTATTGTTCAGTTTTGCTGCATACGTCTTTGAAAACTGTTGAAAAGAGTTTTAGCGACCTGCAAGTTTGTTTGTTCAGATTACCCTTTCATTTTGGCTGAAGAATAACAGTCACATAAGACATTTGAATAACCTGAAATAAGCTGAAATACATGTATTGATGTTGAAATAGAGCCTGTTAGTTTGTTGTGGATTCTGGTTCTTTAACAGCCAAAACTAGAGGCTTTTGAGTGGCTCTCCTCAATGAGGGACATTTAATCCTAACGAACCTGATAGAGCCTTTTCCAGTTCAATAATGGATGTAAAATGTTTAAAGAGAGCAAGAAAATTGAAAAAAATATGAGAAAGATTCCATTTGTTCAGCCTGTTGAGTACTTGTAATGTGTTGATTGTGGTTTAAGAGTATCATTAAGACTTAATTGAATCCAATTTATGTATAAATGCATTACAGACATGATTAGTAAAAAGGAACGTTTTCCACCTAATCACAATTGAGGTGCTTCCAATTAAATATGCAGACATTTTCAGAAAACAATTATGTTTCTTTTTTAATTGTCTTATGTACAAACTAGTTCACATCCACAAAATATTAAGACCCAACCTTGGCTGAAATAAAAAACAACAGCCCAGAAAACAAGCCAACAAAAGAAACAAAACGATTTCTTATGATCTGATCGCATGTGATCGATCCTATCAGAGATATTTGCTATCTCTGGCTGACATCTTTGACAGATAATTTCCAGCCATTGGTTTTTTGGCAAGTCCCTGTGTACTGTCTCAATGTTGCTGATCAGTCTGTCAAGTTTGATGACTCCTGCAGTGGAGAGAGCGCTGTATGACAGTGAGCTTACAGCTTAATACAGAGATTGAGGAGAGCGCTGTATGACAGTGAGCTTACAGCTTAATACAGAGATTGAGGAGAGCGCTGTATGACAGTGAGCTAACAGCTTTATACAGAGATTGAGGAGAGCACTGTATGACAGTGAGCTAACAGCTTTATACAGAGATTGAGGAGAGCGCTGTGCTGATTGATGGTCATAATATGCATTTATATTGCTTCAGGTTGGCCAATCAATGTGCCATTAAATTACAGATATAGGGGTCTTTGTCCTACAATTGGTCATTGTGCTTCATGCATTTCAAGGTTTTAGTGCAACACTGTTGTATATTGTATAGAAATGTGAAGAAGATACATCAGTTGCACGCTAAACCCTTGTTTGGGCAATTTCTGATTGATCATTATTTTGTTGTGGTCAAGTCCTTACGCATAACAAGAACAATTTGGAACATGCTATGTTAAAGAATGTAATTTTTAGCTTGGCTGTTTTCGAGTTTCGAAGAAAACCCGAGGTATTGTCATAGCCCTCTCATCCTTCCGCGTCATCCTCGTTGTCGTCGTCCGAAAACTTTTACATTGGCCATAACTTTTGCAATATTGAAGATGGCAATTTGATATTTGGCATGCATGTGTATCTCATGGAGCTGCACATTTTGAGTGGTGAAATGTCAAGGTCAAGGTCATCCTTCAAGGTCAAAGGTCAAACAAACTTTTTTTTTTTTCATCTGTATCTCATCGACCTGCACATTTTGAGTGGTGAAAAGGTCATGGTCAATGATGAACTTCAAGGTCAAAGTTCAAAAAAACAAAATCCAAGAACCCACAGCGGAGTATTGGCACCGCGGTGCTGTTGTTGATTATCAAAAGTACCATTTGAAAAAAAAAAGCCTATATTTTCAGCAAACATATTGCATTGAATTTAATTTCATTTGGCCCTGTCTTAGAAACCCTCATTTATTGTCATAAGCAATTATTTTGTTGAATTGAGGTTTGATGTATTACATATTAAGATATACATATGGCTTCTTAATATTGTACATGTATACAGACTTATAAAACACTTATGAGCTGTGCCCCTACACTGTTTGTGGTTTCAACTTGTTCTTAATGTTGTAGTTTTAAACCTGGAAATGTTACTTAATCTCAAATGCGATTCATTGGTAATTTGAAGACTTTCAATTTCTTTAGAATTGTGGATCAATATAATGTTAGACATTGATTAAAAACACATGGGGGTTTGGACTTTGTAACATGCAAAGTTGATTTCTGCAATTTATCTTATTGGCTGGAGCAATTTCTCACAGGCAGTCTTTATTCAATTTATTATCTGAAATTCAGGAGGGGGGATGGGTCACAAATTTCCTCTGTCAGTAATTTTAGGGATTCTTTGTAATCAACTTTTGATAGCTAGTTTCTGGGTTTAAGCATAAGATCTAGAGAATGAATTGGGCTATTGTAATGAAAGTATACATTTGACAAAACTTCCATTTGTGTTATCATAGGAGTGACATAGGGTCAAGGTCACTTTTAGTTAATAAACTTTAAGATCAAAAGTATCTGCTCAAAATTAAGGCTCATCACGGTGTCTTGTAGGATATTTTTCAAATCAGAAAAATACGAAATTACTTGATGGCTAAAATAACATGCCTTAACTTTAGAAACAGTTTGGTTACAAAAAAAACAACAAGGACTCGCCCAAGAACATGAAAAGTCTAGTGCAGTATCTTCTTTTTTATATGATTGTTAGATGAACTACTTTAAATGACTCCATAGGGGGCTATGTTTCTGTAGCTTCATTCATAATGAATACTAGGTAATTGAGTTATTGAGCAATTTAGTAATAAGACTTGCAGCTACTTGTGCATATTAAATTAATGTGGAACATGATTAAATTATAAAGAAAAATGTTGTTTTTTTTGCTCTAAATGATTGGCTTCATTACATGAAAATTTTGAAGCATGCTGAGTTTGCAAATTATTCATACATTAAGAATATGTTTATGTAGAACTACACTTTACATTTAACGGATGACATTCAAGACTTCTATAGTTAATACAGGATTATACCATGTACTGTAACCACAACTATTCCCAGTTATGTAATGGTCAAAAGGAATCTTTAAAGATATTTAATCCAGTAAGTTTTCTATTGAATGGTTGGAAGTAATTATCGGCAGAAGTTTCTTAAAACCACAGCAAATTTATGTTTTAAAATGCAACAGTGGTGACCACTATGGTATTATTTGTTTTGCAGATATGGCACTTACACAAGACTTGATCCTTTCTTTGCAATATAGTCTTAAGTATTGAGGAAGCATCTTAAGAAATATTCGAAGTTCTTGTGGTGTGTTTCTTTATGAAAATGGAATAAGAATATGAATGATCCTTGCTCTGTGAAAAGGGGATTTAATGCAAGTGTGTCAAGTGTCGTCCCAAATTGGCCTGTGCACAGGCTAATCAGGGAGAAACTTCCACCTTAAATAGATTTTAGCTAAGATGAGACTTTCTTTAAACAAAAACTATTAAAAAAGCGGACTGCACAGGCAAATCTGGGACGACACTTTATGCACATGCATTTCACCCCCTTTTCACAGAGCAAGGCTCGTGTTGGGAATTTGTACATGTTAAGACGCTTTCGCGCCATTGCGCGGAACGTCACGTGACGTTAACGTCATATCTGTGAGTATGTTGTTTTTGATACATTGAGATTTGAAATAGATTCAGAACTAGACACAACGTTTTCTTCCTTTTATACGATCACAAGACAGCTCGAATGCTTTGTGTTAAGTATTTATTTGTTGTAAATGAAAATGGCTATTTCTGAATGTAAAGCAAATGTTTTATGGATGCTGATAAAAAAGATTTATCCAGAATCTTCAAAGAACTAATTATTGTTCACATTTTGTGACATAAAACCAAAGAAACCTTAAGTCTGTTAGTAAGCATATGCAAACAAGACTGCAAAGAGATTTAATACTTATTTTTCAAAAATATATGACAACATGTAAAAGCCAAATTTTCTGGATTGCATGAGGCACTTAAATTTTGCCATTAATTGTATTTTCTAGGTACTCTTGCATGTCTTAAGACATACCTTTAACACGCTTTTTTTTTGTTTCAGTTACTGAGATATACTAAGAAGAAGAAATCTGGTACATTTAAATCCCAACGACTGATTTTGCTTGTTTGTCAGCCTGGGCTCTAAGAAAGCGGGGAATCATGTGCGGATGCTGTGGTGACAAGGTAAGACAAACAGGGGACAATGATTTTTAAGTATCTTTAATATGTCTTAGCTTCTCTTTGTTATGAATTGTGTCAGATTTTTTTTATGCCCCCCTTTGAAGAAGAGGGGGTATCTTGTTTTGCTGGATGTTGGTTGGTCTGTGTCGCTCTGTTGGTAGACCAGTTTGCTTCCAATCAATAACTTGTGAATGGATTCACTGATTGCATGGCTTGATACTTTCCATGTGCATTGGCCTTAGACAGTAGATGACCTCTATTTAAATTGGGGTCACTAGGTAAAAGGTCAGTGAACTTTGTTTCCAATCAATAGCTTGTGAACGGAGGGACCAAGTGGCTTGATACTTCCAATGTGCATTGGCGTTGGACAGTAGATGGCCCTATTAAAATTGGGGTCACTAGGTTAAAGGTCAAGGTCACTGTCACACAATGTGAAATTGTTTCCAATCAATAACTCATAAACTGATTCACCTATTGGCTTGATACTTCCCATGTACATTGGCCTTTGCCAGTAGATGACCCCTATTGAAATTGGGTCACTAGGTCAAAGGTCAAGGTCACTGTCACAATAAGTGTGAAACTCGTTTCCGATCAATAGCTCAGTCTAATGAGTTATGACATTTTCTGCTTTTATGGATTTTTTTAAAGTATGTATCTTCTAAGCGAAAATTTAGTCTAGGCGGAAAGTGTCATCCATGATAAGCCCCTGCGGACTGCACAGGCTAATCTGGCATGACACTTTACGCACACATGCATTAAGACCGGTTTTCCCAGAACAAGGATCATATTTATTCCTGAGGTTTCTCAGTCTATTCTCTGTCCTTAAGACTGAGACTTGACTGATGAATATGTACCCAGACATTGATTCAACTCTAAAAGCAATATTTAAAGTTTTCACATATAAAGCAGTGGTTATATAAAGCTGGTAATAATTGTGTATTTTGTGAGGAAAGCTGTATAGAATCTTTCAGCTTATAAATGTCAGACATATTTATTTTACCATATGTATAACAGTGTTATTGCAGTATAGAAATTTTAAGACACATTGAAAATTGTGCTAATTTTGTGATGTGTTATTGGCTTATAATTTGTTCGCAAGAACAAAAATTATAAAGGAGGAATATTAAGTTCTTACAGTTTTTGCATGCTTTGCAATTGTTTAAGTACTCCGAGTAAATAAATTATGAATGTATTGCATGTGAAGAGAGATCCAATTGTTTTTACTTTCCTCTCATGTTAAGTGCTTCTTTCAACATTTATATACAAGTAACCCTTGGGATCAAAGTCACTCTTAGGAAAGTATTTCATGCATACTTTGTTGATTAAGTCCAAGACAAACAGAGATGTGGTTCTACCATTCGAGCCTCGCTCTGGAAAAACTGGGCTTAATGCATGTGCGTCAAGTGTCGTCCCTGATTAGCCTGTGCATTTCGCACAGGCTTATCAGGGACAATACTTTTTGCTTAGACTGGATTTTTGGTTAGGAGAGGCATCCTTTAAATGAAAACTTTCCTTAAATTTTAAAGTGTTGTCTTTGCAGACTGCACAGGCTAATCTGGGACAATACTTAACACACATGCATTAAGCCCTGTTTTCCCAGAGTTTCATCTTCTCTTTCTCCTCCCACTTTACATTTCGGATGTTTCTCATTGTACTTTCTTGCTGGTTGGAAGAACATGAGAAAAGGAGTTTAAGTTCATTTATTATTTACATTTGCCTGTTGGAAGTATCTGATAATGGTATTATTCTAAATAATGGCCTATTAGTCGCATCTGGAATTCAAGATGCTGCAGCTGAACTTTATTACAGTAAAATCATTTATATATGCATCTGCATGAAATTTCATGGTTTTTCAAAAAAATGACTTTTTGGTGGACACATGAATTTTTATATTTCTGATTTTGGATTTTTTTTAGTAATTTGCGCCTTCACTTGTTATTTAAAGGTGCTGCTTGAGTAACACAAGTGAAATAGGCTCTTTTAATCCTGGTCAGGTGTAATACAATTTATATGTATCTTGGGTAATTTTGTAACACAATTGGTCGCACAAGGATGTACATGTCTGAAGCAATCACTTAACCTTATAATGGACAGTCTCTTCAAAAAAGTACCTTTTCAGCTAGCAATTTACAATTCACTTTACTGAATTATATATAATAACTTAATTCTATCTGTATTGATTCTAAGGAAAAATGTAATTCTATCTGTATAGATTCTAAGCAAAAATGTAATTCTATCTGTATTATTACTAAGCTTCTAAGCGCTTATTTGATTAATCAATTCCATTAAAGTGTTTGGCATTTAAAGCTCTCCATAGCAGTTAAACCACAAGATCCATAATTTGTGAATCTGGTATATTAGAAAACCCATACATAAGAATTACTGAGAATTATATGTTTGTCTTTCTGATTTGCGAAACTAACCAATTTGATATTGATTCGTGCAGAAATGAACAAACATCATTATGCAAACATGATTACCATACTTGGTCAATCAATAAATGTATGTAGTAGCATTGATATAGATTTTTTTCAGGCGGTCTCTACCATGTCATATTTATGACAGTTTTATGAACCTGCCATTCAGATTTTACTATAGGCCAGATGTTTTTGGACAGGCGCATGAACTATTAACAAATTTATGTTGAACAACAGTTTATGAGGCTTTGCGTTATTAACATCAAACAATTCAAACAAAATGCTGTAAGTTTAAATATTGAAACAATACAACAATTTTAGTATAATAAGAAATCCAAAGGAATTGGTGCAGGCTTTATGTTCAAACGATCCAGTTTATTACTTCATAAATTTTCTGAAAATAATAATAATTACCTGTTAATACAATTATTTTATCTGTTAATAATACATGTGTATGCTGTGTTACTTGTATATTATGCCTTGGGTTTGTGCGCTTTTTACGCCCCCTTTGAAGAAGATTGCATGTAACAGTCAGAGTGTCCGTCTGTTGGTCCGTCTGTCGGTCCGTTTGTCGGTCCGTCTGTCGGTCCGTCTGTCGGTCCGTCGGTCCGTCTGTCGGTCCGTCTGTTGGTCCGTCTGTCGGTTTCATATTACAGCCATAACTTTGTAATGTATTGGGATTTTGAAATAACATTCAACAAATGTCCAACATCATAAGAAATGTTCATATTGTTAGATTTTGAAATAACTGCACAAATGTTATCCATCATGAGACATAATTATAGTCACACAGAGATTAAGTTATGTTGATTTATATGGGCACATTCAGTGTTGGAATGAGAAATCAGTTATTTGATTTTTTAGTTATATGCCCTTTGCATTTGCCTTGGAGCATGGGAGACAATCCAATATGTGATATAAGTTGAACTCGTTCTGGGAAAACTGGGCCTAATGCAAGTGCGTAAAGTGTCTTCACACTTTACACACATGCACTGAGCCCAGTAAATCAGAACAAGGCTTAATTGACTTGTATTATATATTTGGAATTATTGCCCTGATAATTTTCTATATTTCACCACTAAGCATAATTTATTTGATTATACAGTTATGTGCCCTTGGCATTTGTCTTAGAGCATGGGAGACGATCCCATATCATATATCAATTGAGTTGTCTCCCTTTCAGAGTGAGGAGAAGGCAGATCTGACCCATCCAGTGAAGAGCATGGGAGACAATCCTTTATCATATATCAATTTAGTTGTCTCCCTTTCAGAGTGAGGAGAAGGCAGATCTGACCCATCCAGTGAAGAGCATGGGAGACAATCCTATATCTGATATAAATTGAGTTGTCTCCATTTCAGAGCAAGGAGAAGGCAGATCTGACCCATGCACTGAAGAGCATGGGAGACAATCCTATATCGGATATCAATTGAGTTGTCTCCCTTTCAGAGCAAGGAGAAGGCAGATCTGACCCATGCACTGAAGAGCATGGGAGACAATCCTATATCAGATATCAATTGAGTTGTCTCCCTTTCAGAGCAAGTAGAAGGCAGATCTGACCCATCCAGTAAAGAGCATGGGAGACAATCCTATATCAGATATCAATTGAGTTGTCTCCCTTTTAGAGTGAGGAGAAGGCAGATCTGACCCATCCAGTGAAGAGCATGGGAGACAATCCTTTATCAGATATCAATTGAGTTGTCTCCCTTTCAGAGTGAGGAGAAGGCAGATCTGACCCATCCAGTGAAGAGTCGAGGATGTACGGACATACTTGTGCTGCTCGTCTTCATTCTCTTCTGGGTTGGCATGGTATGTGGATCTTGATTCAGTCAGTTTAGACCAAGGCCCATATTCACAAAACAATTCTTTATATTGGAATATTCAAGAATTAATTTAATTTTGAGTCAATCTTGACATTAAATGTCTTGACCATCATTATTCTTCTTGTAGAACATTTTGTTATGGATATAATCACCAGTGGTAGCCTGTATATATTCAAATGCTGGGCGTATTTTACTTGGTTCTAAGTCTATTCTTTATTCTTAAGTCTAAGAATGGGTTGGTGAATACGGGCCTTGGCATGAAAATGGTGTGTTTTTTTTCAGCTAATTTCCTTGGTGTTTATTAAAAATATTTTTGTGGAAAAGATGTTGAGTTTGTCAGATCTGTATAAAATCTTCAAACCTGAGACTACAGAGACATTACTCGGCTTAAAATGCATGTGCCTTAAGAATCATCCCAGATTATTGTGTTCAATCGGCACAGGCTAAGCAGGGACTATACTTTCCACTTTTATTGATTTTTTCCTTGAAGGAAGTTTCTTTTAAACAAGCATCTATTCTAGGCACAAAGTGTTGTCTCAGTTTGGACTGCAGTGGGACAATACTTAACGCACATGCCTTAAGAATGGTTTTCCCAGAGACCTTCACAATTAATGTAATATATTCCATTCATAGTCGGGCAAAATCAGTCTTTCTCTATATTTGTATTGTTGTATTGCCCAATTAAAATATATTGATTCATTGAAATGAGTTTAATATTGAATACAATTCATAGGGCTTTTGTTAATATAGTATGCAATGTTCATGAATGAGTCAATTCTTCTTGTAATAATATGCAAATAAATTCATTACCTACATTGTATATTTATTAAATACACCTGTGTATTACTGACATATCAAGTAAAAAGCGTTATGGCTTTTCATTGAAATGTATTTATAATATTTTACTGAAACAGGTGAAACAAATTATCCGGTTATTTTAATGCCTCATTAAATTATTCTTAATTGTTTAATTTGAATTTAGGGATTTTTGTTTATCAGTAGCTGATTTTACTAAAGAGATTTTACTATAGTGATTTTACTAAAGTGATTTTACCATAGTAATTTTACTAAAGTGTTTTTAGTGACTGGGATTCATTCGATGATTTTGATTAAAAATTTCCTCATAAAATAAAGTCCATTTAGTCTTATAGAATACAAAATTCAATTTAAATCCATCTAGGTATCTGAAACACAATTAGTGCTCAAAGAAAAAGTACTAATAGATCCAACTGTATTTCCAAATGTCAAGTATGACATTAAATTTGAAATATCTCTTAATTGTGCATATGATCAGGGTTTATATGGAAAAAGAACACGACAGAATAGGAAACATATTTTATGATTTATCTCAAACAGTTTGAATTATTAGAGAACATGTGTTCTGCTAATGGCCCGTAAGTCCCGAAGACGGACTCCGGCTGAATAATTTATTGCTCCCAGAGTTTCCGTGGTCTCATCTGCGAAAGAGATATGGGTATCAAATTTCTTGTGATGTATTTCCCTTCAGAATGTCCTGGAATTGTCTTGAAATGGAGTCGAGTAGATGTCTGTCCTGTCGATAAAATCTTCAGGGGACCACTAATGAACTCAGAATTTGTCATAAACTTAAGCGACAGGAGCCTGGTTTATTGATTAGAAATCTTGGAAATCTTAATTGCTGTTGTAGACTGTTATTGTGTTCAGTTGTAAAAAGAACAACCCAAAGCCTATAGTTAAGCTTGAGGCTTGGGCACCATAACTTGAAATGTCCTTTGACCCATGTGAATGCTTTTGTGACTTTTAAGCTTTTTATCCTTAGATGATATATGATTGTATATTTATATCAAGAAGATTCTATGATTGAACTCAAGCATGTGTGTAGTTATAGCACTGGTTGATAACTGACCTCGGGATATCACTCTGACATGCAATTTATTAAAATAATGCCCCCGGTAAAACGCTGTGAATCTAGTTTTTGTGGCATGGCCATGTTTTTTTGTAGTAAGCTCAATGTTAAGGTTTAATTTTGCATATAACTATTTAAATAGTACAGATATTTACAATCAAATATGTCATAAAGCATGTGACAGAAAATGTAGATTATGTTTTCAATGCGGAAGAACAGTCGAGTGCACAGTCTTGGGCCAGCTCTTATTAATTGACGGATTGTAATGTTCAAAGTATGTATAATGCAAAAGTAAATCTCCATCAAATGTATTCACAGATCGTGATTGCTGCCTTTGGTATCGTCAATGGTGACGCATTCCGACTTGTGTTTGGTTATGACAGCTTCGGTAACACGTGCGATAGCGACAATTCAGACAAGAAGATCGAGAACATCAGCCTGTCTGGATACAATACAAAGGGCAGAAAGTAAATAAAATGCTATTCAATTTCAATTCTTAAAATTTGGTTATTTTTACAAATTATGATGGCCGATTTTTTTTCAGCGTTATCAACACAAAGACAATTGCATAAATGTTGTCAATATTTCTAAATAATGTCACCAGTTTTATGACAGAATTTTGAAAATTTGGCAGGAATGAGAGAAGTTGTGGAATTTGTTCAAAAGATTCAAATCTACTTTAAATTAAATGAAACAGTGAAGATTTTGTTTTGTCATAAATTATAACAATAAAGATATACTAATCCTAAGATTTGTTTAGGGTAAGAAAATATTTTTATCAACACAATGTAAAGGCTTCATATGTAATAAAATGGTAATATATTATTGCTATCCCCACTTTAAACTATGATTTTACTGACAATCTTACAACAACTGCCATGGAATTCTGTTTCAGAACTTCCATGGCCACCCTGACAGTTTTTATGCATATCCTGAAATTATAATCACATCTTTAATAAAAAATAATAATAAAGGGAAAACAATCAAATAATGTATGATTGTTCTATTTCACAGGTATGTTTTCTTCATGGACGTGACCGATCCGTTCAAATCAAGGTCCATATGCGTGAACAGGTGTCCCGATCGCGATCTTCTGAACATGGCGGAGGTTCAACTGTACTCCACGCAGACTGGTTCAAACTTGTGTGAATACGACATACCAGTCGAGGAGTATAACAAATACACCGGCTCTGCAAAAGGACCGTGCCCTGTTACACCCGTGAATGCTAGGTAGGTTACACTTTGGTGAGGAAGTACCATACCATCCTCGACTGACATAATCAACTGTCGGACAATTTAACTCTGGGGTCTAGTAGTTCCATACCAGACTTAGTCGGAAAAGTTATTTTTTGCTTTGGTAGCATTGTGTGACATCCTTGCCAATCATGAGGCATTTTTAAACCAAGCTTGATGAGCGTACATAATATTGTCCTCCAATTTACTTGCGATAAATCCCACAATTGGTGAAACTAAGCATTTTTTGAAAACAATTTCATTTTCTGATACAAACTTTTTTCAAATGATGGCGTTTTTTTTTTTAAGCAGAATGTAGCTTTTATATTTTTCAGATTATAAATATTGACATTATAGTACAAAACATGGAATATATAAAGTCATTTTTGTAAATGTCAGTTACGACCGTTTGTGCTAAGCCCACAAACTGTCTGCTGATAAATTGGCTTATAATGACTAATTCAGGAATAACTAATGGTTATAGTTGAATGTTTAATAGTGCAATTTTTTGTCATAGTACATGAATGTGGCTAGTTATGTATATCTTAAATTGTTCAACTAAAAACTTTAATTACAATTTGGCTGTAAAAGGTATATTAACCCTTTGCATGCTGGGAAATTTATCGTCTGCTAAAATGTCGTCTGCTGAATTTCTAAAATTAGCATTTTCTTTGATTTTTTTTCAAAGAATACTATCAGAATAGCAAACAGTTTGGATCCTGATGAGACGCCACATTCTGTGGCGTCTCATCAGGATCCAAACTGTTTGCAAAGACCTTTAAAATCTGGTTCCAGCGCTCAAAGGGTTAAGATTAATTAATTACTTATTAGTAAACAGATTACATCAGTTATCAACACAACTAAGACTGTTCTACTACTTTCTTCACTTAGAATTCCTGATAATATCAGTGATTTGTGTGTCTGCCCACAATTTGATAATTTGCTGCTGACTGGAAAGCCCTGATAGTCTAGGATCGGTTTTAATATGGGAAACCTAATTGATGTATTGGCAAATTGTTAATCCTTGATTCCAGTGATTGTTTCTCAAATATTGTTCCGATTATTCGGATGTTCCCATATTAGCTGCATATTGTATTGTTTAGTATTATAAATCATGAGTTTGTGTAGGCACTTGTAATAAATAGTTCAGTGTGAGTCATAAATAGTGCCAAATAACTTTCCAATCATAAGCATTCTTGATGATAAATACAATTTACCAATTTGTGAAAAAAAAAGAAAAAGTAAAATGTTTTCAAATGATGATTGTAAAATGTTGCCCTGTTATTTAATGCATAATTTTACTAATTTAGCTGATATTGTTAAAACTTCCTTACTCAAATTTTTCACATCTTGTTTGCATGAGTGATATTTTTTAGTATTTTATAAGAATATATACTGTACAATCCCTCACAAAACATGCACAACTGCTGAGGTTGTGGGTTTGTTAAATTATTAATGTAAAGATTGTTTTTACCATAGATTGGCACAATGCTATATATACCATTTTGAAGAAGACATTTGTATTATAATGATTAGGCATAGTAGACATTTTTTGTTGAGTGGTGAAACAATTTAAAGGCATTATTAGACATGAAAATTTGGGTTCTACTATAAAGTAAAAAAAAAGAAGAGGTTTGGGCAATGAATATAGAACAATTGGTCAATTGAAAGCCACAATGGCCTGTCAGTATATGTGTTAAGAAAGCTGATAAGCCTTTATAGCTTTCAAGGGATTATCATACCGTCATTTCACATAGTTCAAAATGGTGTTTGTTTAAAATGATGAGATAGTATCATGCCGTTCCTTTTCAGCTCACCACTCCTATTTTATTGCATACCCGAGAAATTGAAGGAGCTGAGCTTTAAGATGAAGTCCAATCTGATTGGCTATTTGAATACGAGGGACATATTCCGCAAGGTGCTCAGCGATCTAGTGAACGCCTGGCAGGAAATGTTCCTTCTCTCATTTTTCGCAATAGGTACATTGCCCAAAGGCATACAATATAGTCGCCTGGAAGCCAGAATGTGTTATCAGCTTTTGTATGTTGAAGGCCGATAGCCCCGTCTGGCTTTCACAGGTGGTCTAATGTGTTTTACATGGGTGCTTGCGTTTCTTTCTGGATTTACTGTTGATGGTTATACCAGTTTTTGTTTTGTAAGAAATATGACTGTAAAAAAATATGACTGTGTTAAGAAATGACTTTGGTAAGAAATATGACTGTGGGTTTTATGGTGCCATGAAATAAGAAAATATACAACCTTTTCATTTCCTAGTACAACGAAGATTTTTTTTAATATTTAAAAGATGCTTGTATATTCAAGGGTGGCAAAGTTGAAAATTGTCCATTGACAGAATGTCATTTTGTAATGAAATAATTTTGCAAAAATGCAACTTCACCATACATATTCTAGAGCATTAGTTTGTATAAAAAAAGGGAAATTGTTTACTTTACCATTGATGTTGAGACCAAATGTGTTGATTAAAAAAAATCCAGAATAAATTTGCTTCTCACAGTTGTGTGTTTTCTCACAGCATATTTCTACCTGAAGTCTCCCCATCCCTTGCTTTGTTTTCAGTTTATTTTGCAAGTAGATCATAATATGTATTGTAGCCTCTTTGGTCCCTTGATCCCCCTGCATGCTGGTAGAGGCATAAACTATGTGTCCATGCTTATATGCAGTTTAAAAAGCAAAACTGTTAATGAACTTATATATATTGACTCCATTGAACACATTTATAACAAATTAACAACATATATACTCAGTGCATTTTTGATACATTATATTGGCATACTTAACAGGATGCTATGAATATGGTTTCTTCAGACACCACGTGTAAATTGTTCCACCAGAAATTAAGATGCGTTTGAGTCTCAAGTATCAAATATTAAAATGGATGCTCGAGTGGAGAATTCTGTAATTAAGAACATTAGCGACAATAACTTATCTTTTGTTAAACTAAATAAAGTAGATACAGCATAGTTATTGTAATGAATTTGGTCAGGACTTTATAAGCAAGGTCTAATAAGGAGGCTTTTTATGTCCCCCAGTCTATACTGGGGGACATATTGTTTTTGCACTGTCTGTTTGTTTGTTGGTTTGTTTGCACAAACTTTAACATTGGCCATAACTTTTTCAATATTGAAGATAGCAACTTGATATTTGGCATGCATGTGCATCTCATGGAGCTGCAAATTTTGAGCAGTGAAAGGTCAAGGTCAAGGTCATCCTTCAAGGTCAAAGGTCAAATATATGGGTCAAAATTGCTCAAAAGGGGACATAGTGTTTCACAAACACATCACTTGTTTTTCTCTAATTTTTTAAACTTCTTTTTACATACCTTGGCTAGGTATTGATCATTATTTATAGTTCATATTTCCAATTTACAAATGTCAGAAAAAGACTGTATGGATATTTAGTTTTAACAAAGTGTAGCAGCAATTTTCAAAATGAAGAAAATGAATACTAGAAAGGTACACTTTAAATGGGGTAAAAAGAGTTCCAATTTTAAAAACCTACGTTTCTACCAATGTTCTTTTCTCCCAAAAATGTCAGAAAAAGGCTGTTTGGATATTTATTTTTAACAAAGTGTAGTAGCAATTTTCAAAATGAAGAAAATGAATACTAGAAAGGTTCACTTTAAATGGGGTAAAAAGGGTTACAATTTTAACAACCTTAATTTGTTCAGCCCTTAAGAGCTTATTATTAGGTTTCTCTTATATATGATGCATGTAATATCCTACTTACTCATATGAATCCAAATACCAATTCGAGAGTATCTCCAGAAAGAAAATGCACCTATGTTAATGTTGTTTTCACAAGTTTACTTTTTTGTAATTCTCACCAAAACAGTTTCCTTTCATCACAAGGTCATATATTCATAAAATATTGTATTGCTTTGCAATGTTATATTTTGTTTCTTCAGGTTTGCAGCATTGCACAGAAACAAAACAAAACAAAGAATTTGATATATTTGTTGAGAGATACTTTGTATAATCCCAATACTTTGTGAACAAATACTGGTTTTACCCAGGAAAGATGTTTAACCCATAAATTTGTCAACATTCTACACAATTTAAGTTTTGAAAGTGTTTAAAAATGCTGTCTTCATAATAACATTCTGATACAAAATGATTTTACCAAGCAAAGAGCTTCTAACTATTTAATTAGAGTTCGAGTCGGGACAATAGTTTGTGAAGAAATGTTTTAAATATGTTTTCCGCTAAGATAAGAATTAAGAGATAACATTCTGAAATTATATTTATTTATACTGTGAATGAAGCCATACAAAAATACCCTTAATTAGTCAATTTTTGGATTTTTTTAAGTGAAATACTTTATAAATACACGCCCTTCTCACCAGCATTAAAAGACCCAACGTCATTTACAAAAGGAGGAGACAACTACCCCATTGCAAACAGAATAAATTACAATTGCCATGACAACGATGTATGTTATACTTTCAGTCAACCCCTCTTGAATCGCTGCATTCCCTTCAATCTCCTGTCAAAGGCCACGGCCGTCTCAGAAAAAATCATACGGTTTTTAAACTCGAATGACATGTTCCAGAAGGTTCTAAGTGACATGTACGCTTGCTGGAAGGAGATGCTAGTACTGTGTTTTATAGCCATAGGTAGGCGTCTGGGTTCCACTGGAAACATTTAACACGATTTAGCGTTTAGAGGTTACATTGCTGTGTATTGGATGTGAAACATTTAACCCTTGACCACCCATATACGCACTTTGACGCTTTTGTAGTAACTTATTAAATCAAAATAAATTAAAGATCTAATTATATTATTAGATTCAAGTTTTAAAGGCTTGATTTTTCTTATCCTTAGATACTGATGAGCAGCAAACAGCATAAAACCTAAACAGACTGCGAGTTTCTCGCAGGCCATTCAAGTTTTATGCTGGTTGCATATATCCATTTTCACTTTGATTTTTTTAAGGAAAGGGTTAGCACAGTTTAAGCATTTAGCGTTAAGAGGTGACTTTTCTATGTATTGGATCTAAACCTTTGTGCAAAGTTGTTCAAACTCACCCTGTTAACTAATTATGCCCCCCGCAAGGAAAGTTTGAGGGTTGGTGGTATATTTGAGTTGTTCAGTCAGTCTGTTGGTTAGTCCGCATAAAATGTGATAAGTTTGTGTAGTAAATTACTTCCACATTTCTTAAGCAATTAAATTAAAATATGTCATCATCATAAAGTATTGATGTAGAAGACACTATTGCTGCTCAATAATCCCCGCTTTTCTGAATTATTTGCCCTTCAATATGCTGAAAGTAATTTGATGGTACAAGTCACATACATGTATGTGACCCAGCTCTAGATAGTTTTGATCTTATGAAGTCATTTGTTATGGTTATTTCAGTCACGATTTGGAAGAAGGCATAAATGATTACAATGCTCTTACTATATTAGAAAGATTCCTGTGTTATTTGAGTATGGGGTTTACTTTGCCACTTAGTCTAACAGTCCACAGTCCTTTGTCTTTGACATCATGCATTATGGAGTCTGCCTTGTAATGGCTGTTGCTTGTGACATCATGCATTATGGAGTCTGCCTTGTAATGGCCGTTGCTTGTGACTGAAAATGGTTCAACTCTTTAGACATTTAAATGTTTTTTGAAGCCATTGAAAACCCCAGAGTTTGGCAGATAGCTAAATAGACCAACACCTTGAAGTGTTTCTTATTGGTATCTTTTGAAAAATGTTGGGATTGTTTTAAGCACACTTTCAAAATTATTAAGATATGGCAATTCTCTATGACTGTTTTGCCAATTGCTTTTCTGAATAGATTTATTTGACATTTTCATAAAGTTAAAAATTGATTTGAACTTTGCACATGCCATGAACTTAAAAAACGTTGCACAATGGTTTTCTTTTGCTATTACGCTAGCTGACATATAACCGCTTGCTACCAGTGTCTATTCTGTGCATTTAACATAAGCTGTTTATCTGTAGTGTTTTAATTTTGCTTCTGTTGAATCTTTTGCAGTCTTCTTAATTTGCTTTTCACTTTATTTTACTCTGGTTTTGGCGCTGGAATTATAATATGTCAGATCTTTGGTCTATATGGTTTTTGAACAACCCATTTATTCGTTCTTGAAAATCTTTTCCAACTATCCAATTGAGAAAATACAAAATCCATTAAATGCAAATTCCACATGGATCACATTTTTTTTTTATTTGGACTGTTACCTAGCTATCATTTTAACAGACTTCTCTTACAGACTTTCAGAATTGGTCGAGTTCTTAGAGTTGAACTGATACATATTGCCAAGAATAACAAATGTTGCTTTCCTAATTATATTTGATGTGAATTAAGATGTGGATACCAGGTTATTGTGTTGCCTGACTATCGTCAGGGGACATATAGGTGTTACTTCGTCGGCAGTGTCGGCGGCGGCTTCCGCGGCGTCAGGCTTTTCGAAAAAGGCTCATAACTACTGTGTCCCTTCATATATTGCTTTCATATTTGGTATGCATGTGTATCTGGACAACACCTTTTCATTCGCATGCAACTTTTTTTACCCCTGTGACCTTGAACTTGAGGTTAGCGTTCAGGTTTCGAAATCTGCGACCGCGATTCGGAAAAGGCTCATAACTACTGTGTCCCTTCAGATATTGCTTTCATATTTGGTATGCATGTGTATCTGGACAACACCTTTCCATGCGCATAAATTTTTTAACCCCTGTGACCTTGACCTTGAACTTGAAGTCAGCGTTTAGGTTTCGAAATCTGCGACCGCGATTCGAAAAAGGCTCATACCTACTGTTTCCCTTCAGATATTGCTTTCATATTTAATATGCATGTGTATCTAGACAACTCCTTTCCATGTGCATAATTTTTTTCACCCCTGTGACCTTGACCTTGAACTTGAGGTAAGCGTTCAGGTTTCAAAATCTGCGACCGCGATTCGAAAAAGGCTCATACCTACTGTGTCCCTTCAGAAATTGCTTTCATGTTTGGTACACATGTGTATCTGGACAACACCTTTCCAATTAATACAGGTATGCTACCATCAGGCGACACATCCAGCTCGTTGAGTTCTAGTTATTCTTATGATGGTATACATTCCATAAGTCTTGCTTTGTGTAATTGTAACTTGATTGCATGCTATTACACATTGCTGGCAATCAAATGAACGCAGTAATTATGGACGACAGTCATCACTGAAAACAACACATTGAATAGCACTTGAATTAAGATATTTTAGCCTCGCTCTGGGAGAACGGGTTTTAATGCATGTGCATAAAGTGTCGTCCCAGATTAGCCTGTGCAGTCCACAAAGTCTAATCAGGGAAAGCACTTTCCGCTAAAACTTGATTTTCCTTACAAAGAGAATTCCATTGAAAGAAAAATTAATAAAAGCAGAAATTATCGTCGCAGATTAGCGTCTACAATCCGCATAGTACAGTACACACCTGCATAAAGCCTGGTTCTCCCTGATCGTGGCTCATTTCATACCATATTTCTCTTTGCTTGCTATCAGTTGGGACTTGTGACTCCTGCATGTACTGTGAATGCTTCTGTTCTACCCTTACTCACACTTTTGTTTAGTGCATAACCCTCCACTCAAAACAATATGTGATTCTTTGAATGTTATCATCTTCTTCTCCCTATATTGTAATTTTTTTGAAGTCTTTCAACTTTTAATTATGTTTAAATTAATTGAGGTGTTTAATGATATGATATTTTGTTCAATAATTTAAATAAATGTATAAATAATATATTTGTATAACCATATATATATCCAAAAATGTGCTTCCAGGAAATTCCTTTAAAACGGTTATCAATTTAACAAATTATTTCTGGAGCATTTAATTCCATTCAATGTATAACATCAAAACTTACATAATCATGCCAATTAGGGCCATTACTCTGTCAAGTAGTATAATATTCTCCCCTATGCTGCAGCCTTCAGTGGGTTGATGGTGCTGCTCATCCGGTTCCTGGCGGCAGTCATTGTCTGGATCATACTGGCCCTGGCCATTGTGGGATCTATTGGTAAGTCACTGAAATACATTATCTATAGTTACTTGTTTGGGTTTTAAAAGGTTTGTCAGTTTCTGCAACACATCCTGCTTCCAAAGCCAGTTTTCACATGGTCATCACTAAACTACTGTTAAACCAGTATTATTGGTCAGACACTAATAATCAGATCAAATGTCCAATTCACTTTCGAGTCCAAAGTCTTATATCAGACATTTCTAAAAATCCATGAATTTAAGATCTAATGAGGTGCCAGATTTTATGAATATATGAAATTTCATGTCATTGAAAATAAATGAATCTACAGTATATAGACAAATATTAAGTCCCTCTGTACTTGTATCATTCTGGAGAGGGCTTTATGTTTGCTGATCGGCGATCATGTCTGCCCATCCATGACTTTTTCAGTATGCACAGGCTGCCTCTGGTGGAGTTAGATTAGGTACAAGAAATTTGGTGGAGGCGAAATATAGGAGTTATGTTTGTCATTGTATCTGTCTTTGCTCTGTGAAAAGGGGGTTTAATGTATTGCGTAAAGTGTTGTCCCAGATGAGCCTGTGCAGTCTGTACAGGCTTATCAGAGACGACGCTTTTCCGCCTAACCTGGATTTTCATCAACAAGTGTCTTCCTTTAAGCAAAAAATACAATAAAAGCGAAAATTGTCGTCCCTGATTAGCCTGTGCGGACTGCACATGCTAATCTTTGACGACGCTTTGCGCACATGCATTAAACCCCCTTTTCACAGATTGAGGCTCATATAGTATAGATATATTTTTATTTATACAGTATAGAGTCTGTCTTTTTCAGCCGGAACAGCGTTTCTGTGGTGGACATACGTAGATGCGAAGAACAAGGTTCAAAAGGAGGAGGCCATCAATATGCCGCTACTTGACGTGGAACTAAACAGTGAACGAGCCTTCCTGGTCTACTCCATTGTGGCTACTGTGCTCACAGTCAGTATACACACCAGTGGGGTGTTCTATTTAAGTAGCATGTAGCCTTTGTGTCTGTTAAATGTAGTGGGTTTTTGTATAGATTTTAAGCAATTTAATTGAAGTGTTGTGTGTAGCCTTATGCAAGAGGAATGAAGTTCAATGTGTAACCCTTACATTTGAATAGTATGACATCAGTTTGTGGTTCTACAAATGTGTGATCAAAAGCTTATTTGAAATCATGATCATCATGTTTTCTGTTGCTTGTAGCTGACCAGATCAGGTTTTTCCAATATTGCTATAAAGAAAATTTTGAAAATCTTCTAAGTAACTGCATGATGATCAGATTTCAAAATAGTTAAATGGATTGTGGAAGAGTTATTTTGCTTTGTTATAAAATGTCCAGAATGGGGCAGTACAATTTCTGTTATGCTTCAACTTTGCCTCTTATCTGTCATGCCTTACATAATTGTATGACCTATCAAATGACCTTCAATATGAAATTCTTTATGAATTACTATTTGACACTTTCAGTATGACCTACTGTTTGACCTACCATACGACCTACCATATGTTGCGTGTTTTGAGAAAACTAGGCAAAATGCTTGTGCGTAAATTGTCATCCCAGATTAGCCTGTGCAGTTGGCACAGGCTAATCAGGGACGACAATTTCCGCTTTTATGGAATTTTTCTGTTTAAATGATGTGTCTTCTTAGCAGAAATCCAGTTAAGGCGGAAAGTGTCTTCCCGGATTATCCTGTGGGGACTGCACAGGCTAATCTGGGATGACACTTTATGCACAAGCATTTTGCCCAGTTTTCTCAGTTCACGCCACATATAACTGTACATTTATCTGCAGGTTATCCTGCTCCTGATCATCTTTGTGATGCGTAAGCGTATAGGCCTGGTGGTGGCGCTGTTCAAGGAGGCAGGAAAGTGTATCGCCGCCATGCCCTGTCTACTGATCCAGCCTATCTGGACGTTCATCATCTTGCTGGGATTCTTTATGTACTGGGTTATCGTCTTGGCATTCCTCTCCACCTCTGGTAAGAACTGGCAATAAAGAGGTAGCAAAAATTTTGTTGATGTGTCCCAAGTTTGTGGAGGAAACAACTTCCACATTTCTCAGTTGTTTAAATTAAAACATGATCATGTCTGTTGGTTTAAATAATGCCCCTTGGGTCAAACATTTGTTCTAACGGTATCTTGGCTGAGTTTGAAAAAATGTTCCATATCATTGAAAAAACATGGATGCCAGGGGGCATGGCAGTTTGCTTAGATTGTCAAATCTCTAGAAGTCTAATTACTTTTTTTTTTGAACAATGCTACAGGTAAGATTTTAGAATCAGCTGTTATCCATTGTATTTATTCAAATTGAGTATAGAAAACTGTCTTGGAGTACCTCTCAGAACTATGTTATCACAAAACAATACCAATAATTGAGTATGAGCTTTTCTTCAAATTGTGAAAAGGAACCAAAAATAGTGTAAGCTTTTTTTCTAGTTCAACAAACATGAAGTTCTGTTTTCAATTGGCATTACTCTACAACTTTTTTATCACTTGCTGTTAAGTATAGCAGTGAGTAAAGATTTTCAATATGAGCTTAGTGGATAAAAATCCTTATACAATTCTATGTTGCAGAGAAGAGGACAGTGAATGCAGAGGGTTACGTAGAATACGTAGAGCATGAGACGGTGTCGTACATGTGGTGGTACCACCTCGTGGGACTGATATGGACCAGCGAGTTTATCATTGCCTGTCAGCAGCTCGTCGTGTGTGGGTCAGTGGCCACATGGTACTTCACCAGGTGAGCGAGCGCAGGTGGTGGAAGGGATCTGGGCGAGTTTTTTTTGGGGGGGGGGGNGAAATAAATCTATTTTTATAAGACAAGCTAGTTATTTAATAGAACTATTTTTATTTGACAAGCAGTTGTACAAAGTAAAAAAAAATATAGTTATAAAAAAAAAATGCTATTTCAAATATTACGCTGATTAAACATTAAAAATTCTACACATAGCTGTTCAAAATAAGCCACCGGATATTTTCGTTACCTTTGCGGTAGTGCTGACAAAGGTGTATACTGGATGTTATGCACTTTCTCGAGACTTTGAACTGATTTTATATTCATATAATACTTAGTTGCTTTCTTCTCTTGCACAATAATTATAAAATTGAAACATATTTTGTTGGAAGCAAAATGTCATACTCATAGGTTGCAAAATATGGTACTCAAATGGATTTTTGTCCTGCAACTAATTATTGTTTTCTTTACTGGGCACTCTCTATTACTTCAAATATCTTTTAAGTTCATAACATCATTCTTCAAGCTTCAGCTTCAGTTGCTTTAATAATAAAATGAGCTGTATCATACGAAAATGGGTCTAATGCCATATTAAGCTAGCATAGCTCCAGACCACTGAGTGCATTCACTACATGAAACCTGTCTGCTTATGAGACCACGAAACCTTGAATTATTTTGTAGCCGACAGGGTAGCTCCTGATCAGAATTTGCGTATTTGAACTCTGGGCTTGAGCATCTATGTCATAAGACCCAGTTTTGCATGATGCCTATCATATAAAATTCACATCATTCATTGAAACGTCTCTGAAATCCCTGTTTCAGGTTGAAGGATTCTGAGAACAAGTGTGCACAGTACTGCATGAAATGCTGTATCTGTTGTCTTTGGTGCCTTGAAAAGTGCTTGAAATATCTCAACCAGAATGCCTATACTATTGTAGGTGAGTGCGCAAGAACAAAGTATGGTGTAAAAGTAACCATGGAAAAAAATATTGTTTTGCTCAACCGGTTAAACTTGTTCGGTTAACTGTTTAAATGATTGACTCTGCAGGGTTGTGATTTCTCCTGCTTTTAGCTAACTTTCTCCTTTTCAATGTCATTATAATTTTACAAATAGTTATTAAATTGTCTGGATCTATCTACAAATGAAGAGTTTAGTTTAACCCTGTAAGGGGGGTTAGGTCTTTTCCTCCCAAGAGGTGGTTCTTAAATCACATCCCTGAATTATATGTAATTGACTCAACCTGTACTAGTGCTGTGAACTTTTTTAATTATTCTATCTAAAATGTAATAAATAACATGTTATATTATATTAATTTTATGTGTATCTTACCTTGCATTTAATTTCTGATTTTACATAAAATATACATTTAAGAAAATTAGTTAGTGAGTTTCTCCTAATCATAATGACAAGGAATGTTAATATGAACACATGTGTTTTCAGCGATTGAAGGAACCAGTTTCTGTAAATCTGCAGCAAAAGTAAGTAGTGGTAGACCTGAGATGCGATTCAGCGCCTTTTGAACTACATTCTATTCAGCCTAGGCTTCATTCTCTTTATCTCTTAATAAGTAATTTTCCTGTGAATGTATTGCACACTAATATGGTTCTCATAAAAGAAAGTTAAATTATTTGTCCTGCATGATGGATTTGTTACATGCATTGATCCATAACTTTGTATGTAAGATTTCAAAGGTCTAGTGTAACGTATGTCTGGTCACTACATGAAGTATTCAACTCAGTGTATTATGGGATATTTCATCTACATGGGGTATTCCATTTTTGCGACATGGGGTATTCCGCTTGGGGTATTCTGCTGTCACATCATGGGTATTCCACCTAGTTTATTATATTGGTCCACCGTAAAAAGGTAAGGATCAGCTACATTGTGTCCAAAGCATTGTTTCAGTACACAGGAGTATTTATACCGCATATTTAGAGAAAGGGGAACAGAGTATATTAAAGAACAATAAAACTAGGTTCTGATACGCCTTCTAATGCCTAATAATGAATGATGCTTTTCATGCAACTTTTCAGTCGTTCACCACGCTCGTTAGCAACGCCCTTCGTGTGGCGGCCATTAACAGCGTTGGTGACTTTGTCCTCTTCCTCGGCAAGATAGGCGTCATGGCTGCCACAGCAGCTGTCGGCCTGATATGGTTCAAGGTATACTGATTTGTTGCATTTTATGGTGTTTTTTTCCATTCTTCAGTGATAAAATTTGTCTGGGCCTGACTTAAGAAAGGGAAATTATTCTATAAAGGAAATGCTATAAATTCATAAAAAAAATCAAGCTATTTTGTGGTATACAGGTACATTTACATTAAAAATGCTTTTAATAAGTAAATATTGCTATAATGATTAAATGTTTTATAAGCAGCAAAAAACATTTGATTTAACATACTAAGACAATGTGCCTTAGGGCTTCTTGAACCCTGGCGGAATATGTCAGCTGTAGTGTCAGTTGTACAATGTGCCTTAGGGCTTCTTGAACCCTGGCGGAATATGTCAGCTGTAGTGTCAGCTGTTTTTCTTAGAACACAGTCATACCAAGTTGAATATTTGTTTAAAAATTGATATGTGGAGCATCGTGGGAAAACTTGGCAAAATGCTTGTATGTAAAGTGTCATCCCAGATTAGCCTGTCCAGTCCGCACAGGCTAATCAGGGACGACACTTTCCGCCTAAACTGGACTTTCGCTAAGCAGAGACATCATTTAAACATCAAATATCATAAAAGCAGAAATTGTCTAATCTGGGATGACAATTTACGCACATGCATTATGCCCAGTTATCTCAGAACATGACTCATATGTAGACATTTTTGGTAGATTTCTTGAAACTAATGGCAGCTCTTTAAGTAAAGTAATAAAGTACAGGCTAATGAAAAAAGCATATTTTTTCAAAGTTTGTTGGGGATGTACTGGAATCACCCTGCTGTCGTTTGGTGTGTCACGCTGCATATGTGTACTTTGTGGGGCAAACTTGTCTGTCAGTTTTCTACGTATTGATATGAAACTTGAATGCTGTTTTCTTCTGTTATAGAGCCGCAGTGACCTGCACTACTACGCCATTCCCGTGCTACTAGTGTGCGTGTTCTCATATCTCATAGCCTCCTCCTGTCTCTCTACATATGAGGTACGATATATGTGTCGTGTTCTGAGAAAACTGGGCAAAATGCTTGTGCGTAAATTGTCATCCCAGATTAGCCTGTGCAGTCCGCACAGGCTTATCAGGGACGACAATTTGCGCTTTTATGGAATTTTTCATTTAAATGATGTCTCTTCTTAGCGAAAATCCATTTTAGGCGGAAAGTTTCGTCCCTGACTAGCCTGTGCGGACACTTTACGCACAATCATTTTGCCCAGTTTTCTCAGAACAAGCCACATATAATTATGGAAATAATATTTCATAGAATTTGACTCTTGTTTGATAATGTACCGGTAATGCCAGCAGAGTCTAATAAAGAATAAGTAAGCCATTTCAGCAGATCCAAACTGACCAATGTAATGTATTTAGATAATTATAAAGTGGTTATTCATCTACGTACATATGATGGTATTGTTTAAGGAAAATTAACATTAAAGTAAGCAAATTAGTAATTATTTTCAAAATTTAAATGAAAATGATTGTGCTCTAGTCCAATTAAACAAGGAGCCGTAGACAGTAAACAATGATGTTTATGATGTATATAAAGTGTTGGTCACACACCAACCTGTGTGTTATAAATCAGAATTCATCCAACCATCAGACGTGCATTGTTGAAATACATGTAAACCACTGTGGAATATATTTCATTATTTCGTCAATGCTGAAATATAGCTGCCACGCGCGGCGACTACTTTTTTGGATTTATACATGAAATGAATGTTTACTTTTCAAATCAATATACCGTATATAAATAAAAGCCGAATTTNAGAATAAGTAAGCCATTATAGCAGATCCAAACTGACCAATGTAATGTATTTAGATAATTATTAAGTGGTTATTCATGTATGTACATATGATGGAATTGTTTAAGGAAAATTAACATTAAAGTAAGCAAATTAGTAATTATTTTCAAAATTTAAATGAAAATGATTGTACTCTAGTCCAATTAAACAAGGAGCCGAAGACGGAAACAATGATGTTTATGATGTATATAAAGTGTTGGTCACACACCAACCTGTGTGTTATAAATCAGAATTCATCCCACCATCAGAGGTGCATTGTTTAAATACATGTAAACCACTGTGGAATATATTTTCATTATTTCGTCAATGCTGAAATATAGCTGCCACGCGCGGCAACTACTTTTTTGGATTTATACATGAAATGAATGTTTGCTTTTCAAATCAATATACCGTATATAAATAAAAGCCAAATTTCCACTGAAATTTATCTCAAAACCGGCTTTCCGTACTTTTATTCCTCATTCAATTGATTGCGCAATTTATGATGAATCTGGTGTGACGTAATATCTGTGATGAAACACACCAGTTGAATTTTGACTCTCTGGATTTTAAGATGGACCAGTCGGACGTGTTAATTTATTTAACAGTAAAATATTTGTTAAAGCATCGAACCAATCCAAAACGTATTTCGGATTGTGTGGTTGTAATGCATAATTGTAAATTTCGATATTAATAAAATAACTCGCTTCAATAGAAGTACAGTTTCGAAAATTGTGTTTTGGGTCAGAAGACAGAACAAATTGAAATTCAACCATTAAAAAATACTTTGGTTAAATTAAATGTCGAAAAAAGGGATTGAAGAACAGAAAATGGAAGTACATATCGTTGTAACTGTATTTTTATAAGGATTAGATTAAAGTTGTCCTTAAGGTAAGCGTGTTTTTATACCAAATGGCAATGAAGGAATCAATTTTGTTTTGTATGCAAACAAAACTGACGAAAATAAACATGGTAATTACACAACTTTAGTGAGTAGAACAAGAACCAGTAGATGTTTGACTTTTTTTATGCCAGTTAGTAAAAAGTGTGTAAAAAGAAGAGTTGTTTATAGACTAAAATTTACATTATCGGCGGGGATAAATGCTGAATCATGCATGACATAAGTTCAAAATGGCAGCCATTATCTTGTTTATTGCAGTGGTGGAACTAGAATTTTAATTTGAACAAAAGCGCTGTAAATTGTGTTCTACTTGAGTGTGTAACATTTGGAATGCTGATTAAATTTGAATCGATATATATAATGATATTTTGTCTTGTTACTCTGCTTTTGCATGTAATTCTTAAGGACCATTTTGAGTGGCATAAACGGGAAAGATCACAAACAATTTTAATATTTCTAGCAAGGTTAGATTCAGTTAATTTAATCTGGTTTTGCTATTGTTTTTAGCAATTCAAGAATTGTATTTTGATTGCATAAGAAACAAATTAAATAAAAAAAATGTAGGATAAATAGAATATTGATGGGATAAATCAAATACTAGGTTCTTGCCGAATAAAGCGAAGTTCATTTTGCTCGGCCCAAAAATCTGAACCACTCCCCAAGGCTTGTGGTTCAGATTTTCTAAGCCTCGCAAAATAAACTTCGCTTTATTCAGCACCAACCTAGTATTCTCTATATACAATTTTTTTGCCAGTCCAGTAATATTTGTGTTAAGAGAGATAATAAACACTAAAGTGTTTCTTAGTTCAACAAGCTGTTGCTCTGCCCATAAGAAACAATAAAAACACTTTAACCCTTTGCATGCTGGGTAATTTGTCGTCTGCTAAAATGTCTTCTGCTGAATTTCTAAAATTAGCATTTTCTTCGATTTTTTTCAAAGAACACTATCAGAATAGCAAACAGTTTGGATCCTGATGAGACGCCACGTTCTGTGGCGTCTCATCTGGATCCAAACTGTTTGCAAAAACCTTCAAAATCCGGTTCCAGCACTCAAAGGGTTAACAATCATATGAGCCTCACTCTTGGAAAACCAGACTTAATGCATGTGCATAAAATGTCGCACAGGGATGACACTTTCCTCCTAGACTGGATTTTCGTTTGTGATGAAAATTTCTTTAAGCAAACATATTTATTCTAGCGGAAAGTGTTTTCCTGGATATTCTCATCTGGACGATACTTTACGCACATGCATGAAGCCCCGTGTTCCTATAGCATGGCTCATTTGATTTCTCCACAGATGGTGATTGACGCTATGCTGCTGTGCTTCTGCCATGACTGTGACATCAATGACGGAACACCAGAGAGACCATACTACGCTGGGGAATCACTTCAGGTATGAAATACATGAGGGGGATATCCATTCAAAATATTGTTGGGCTTTTGGAAATTTGTGTTTGGAGTATATTGGGGTTTATGTACAAAATGGTCTCAGTATTCTGTGTTTATTTTGGGTTTTGACTCTTCTGGTCTTAAAATGAAACCTTTTATGTATGTAAAATGTATGAAGGTGAATGTATTGAAAACTATGCTTGTATTTTGTGTGCATTTCTATACTGTTAATTTACGTTTTTGCATTTTAGTTTTGTTTGTATTTTGTGCATATTCGATTTTTGACTCTGCATATCTTAACATGTTGCTTAAATACAATGATGTTGTTCTTGAAGTATTTTGATGCTCACATTTTGAGTCAACTGAAAAAGATTCAGTTGCAATTTAAGTCTTTTAGATTTGTAGTCATTTTTCTGTACTTCCTCTGTAATTTTTTGTAAATTTTGGCACTCATGATGATTGAATGTTTGTTGTAAAAATGGATTGCATTAAAAACATATCTTAAAATTGAGCATTACAGTACTTCATATACACATGTATAATTTCTTCCTTTCTTTTGTTGCTTTATTTATTGTCTTTATTTGTAATGTTTCACAGATTATCAAATCTCTAGGGTTTTGCCAAAAGGGTTCTATAGTTTTTACCCTTAGTCCATCTGCCTGTCCGTCCAAAAAACCTGGATCCAGCAAAAACTCAAAAAGTACTTCAGCTAGGTTGATAAAACTTGTTATGTCGATAGAGGGCCTTATTGGGAATTTATATGGTATTTTAATTTTTCGTTCGTCAGTTCAAAATTGTGGTCGCTATGGTTACAGAAATAATTGAAAACTAAAATCTTATTCCTGTCACTTGTCAGAAAAGAACTTTGTTGTGGATAGAAGGCAATTTGGGAATATGCACATTATTTCAGATTTTGTGTTGGACCAATATTGTGGTTGCTTTTGTTAATTTAATTATTGAAAACTTAAACCTGGATCCTGCAATACCTAAAAACTATTGAGCCAATTCATTCCCAATGACAGCATACAAATGGCTCTTCAAAATGGGAATTGTTTAAAATGTTCATGTGTGTTGTCTATGCAGGATTTTATTGATGGCACGGCCAATCTCCTAAAAAGCCAGCCTCCGGCCCGCGCGGCTGACTATAAAGAGTAGTCAGCAAGAGTAGCCCGGACAGTTCTGCATGTATGTTAGGCAACCTCACTGTGCGCAGGCTTGTAGTGTGTGCAGGGTGTATTTTTACACAAGGAGTGGTACATTAGTTCCATCAGCACTAATTATATTCAACAAAACCGCCTTTGAAGTTAATAATTAATTAAATTATGAAGATTAAATCCTTTAAAAAGGATTTCTGGAATCCCATCTTTTCAGTACAGCATAGAATGTTTTAAAGAAAAATGATAAATCAAAGAGATCTAATATATGAGATCACAACGCATTTTAAGCACTTGCTAATTATTGCAAAATTTGTCCAAAAAATGTTTTCTTAACATATCATAAGCATTGTGCAATTGTACAAACATGAATTACATAAATGTAAGTGCATGTGAATATTAAGAATGCTACAAATTAACAAAAACTCTTGGTATTTTTTTTTAACGCTTAAAAATCCTTGAAAACTGAAACTCATAAAATTGTTTTTCAGTAACTTCGTTCAGCCCTACTGTCAGTATTTTCAATATTAATTCACTAAAACATGATTAAAATTCATGATGCTTAGAGTAGCATAGACTAAATCTGATATCATATGTTTCAAAAAGCATTATGGTATCCTCCACTTACCTACTATCATACATGGTTGGCACTTGAAACAAATGGGCTTGTCATGTGAAAATCAGTCTAATGCCATATGTGGCCATTTAACCCTTTAAGCGCTGGAACCGAATTTTGAAGGCCTTTGCAAACAGTTTGGATCCAGATGAGACAGAATGTGGCGTCTCATCAGGATCCAAACTGTTTGCTATTCTGATAGTGGTCTTTAAAAAAAAGTGAAGAAAATGATGATTTTAGAAATTCAGCAGACGACATTTTAGCAGACGAGAAATTTCCCAGCATGCAAAGGGTTAAGCCCCAGACCAGCCTGTGCGCAGTCTGGTCAGGAACAACTCTGTCTGCTCATGAGACCATGAGACCTTGCTAGACCTTATTGTGGACACTGTAGCTCCTTATCAGACTGCAGGGATGGGCAGTCTTTCTTGTGCTGGCCGCATGTGGCATAGGATGCATGTTCGCATGATGTGGCTCAAATCAATCATCACCCATAACAATGATCACATGCCGGTGAAGGTTGCACTCTCTCTCATACTATGTGGTTTCCATGGAGTTTGGATGCAGAGATTTGATACTGCCATTCAAATCAAAGCTGGTGCAGGCATACTAAAACAACGATCTTTTTAGTATTAGTATTAGTTCTATTGTGTAGCCTTATGAAGACTATAACTGCTAAGAACAGAACAAATAATTTGGGTTGTGAGGTGAGAACCTAAGGGCCTTTTGCCCTTTTGTTTAAGTATCTTTTTCATGTCTTGATTTTATTTTTCTCTTTCTCAGATTGGAATGTATTGTTAAAAAAATGCTTACTTTGAAAAGTTGGCAAATTAATGTGCCTTTTAAATGAAAAGCATTGTGTAGCAAGAACACCCCCTTGTAACTGGACAAGAATACTAGTTATCTAATACTAGTTTGTTTGTACTAACACATATATACTTTTACATAACAGTTAGTTCATTTGTTATGCATAATATATTTTAAAAATTATAATTTTACTTTTAAAGCAAAATGGATTTGTTTTTGAATGCATCAAATAAGTTAATATATCAACTTCTGGTAAAAACAATGTTTCTTATTACAAAATTTTCAATTTACATAAGACTTCTTAGTGCATGTTTATAGACAAATTCAAATACTATGCGTCGGGTAATAATTAAGTAGCCATTTTTGTACAAACAAAAAAAGAAAGTCTGCAATCTTATTATGTTTGAAATTAAACCAAAAAATAAACTCCATTTATTGTGATTTTCAGGATTTTGTTGATGGAGCCACTAAAGAGCTCAACAGCATGCGGCTGTCAAATGTTGCTGGGGAGGAGGCAGAACCTGCTGAAGTTTGAAAGTAGCCAATCAGATAGCTTATAACAAATTCATCTTTGAGATTAACCGTTTTAAAATTAACCAATCTCGTAGCTTTTTACAAAGATTATTTTTAAAATAAACCAATCATGTGCAAGATATCATCTGATGTTGTAGAGACTAGTAGATTAGTAAATGAGCAACAGTTTTATGCGAAATAATAGCATATGTTATGTGAAACATACTTTACAAAAAAAAAAATATATTATTTTGATATATCCTATTTTTTGTCACACTTGTCACATTAGTTCACAATTTTATACAAAATGAATATTTTGAAATTATTGGGTATACATGTACATGTGTTGATAATGTATTAATATATCATGTATTGTAAATTTCTAAATGACATTTTTTATCAAAATTATGAAAATTGCTATATAATTCCAGATCTGATATAGGATTCTGTTTTGTTGATGTGTTTGTGTGAGGTTTGGCTGTATATTTCAGCACATCAGACATAATGTTTATTACTATATAGAAAATAAGTATATTACTATCCTCAGAGTTTACAGCGTATGAATTGCAGTGTATATTAAGAACTTTTCATGTGATTTTCTATTTTGTTTTTTAAGAGTAGCTTACGTCCTGCTACAACAGTTTGTGAAACTCAGATTGTTTCTTTCAGATGTCATTTTGTCGTTGAGAAAATGGTTGAGTTCTTTATTTGATCATGACTGTAACAATGATTTCTGTATTAAATTAAAATGGCATGTTAAAGGACTATACAGTTTATATGGCTTGAACAACATGTAGTTGTTACTGTTTTCCACTGTTTAACAGTTCTACTGTCAAACTATTATTTGAAAAGGTTAAGAATTAAATAGGTTATTAAATTGGTCATGAAAAATAATAATGATAGGAAATTAGGATATTTCAAATCTTTATGTTCAACTTGATTAGTATTTAAAGAACAGTATGTTTGTAAGATGTTATAAAAGAAACAAAATAAAATCATATTGCCCTCTCAGGGAGAGTATTGTCCAGACATTACGCTCCTCTGTTGCAATATTAACTATACCCCTCAACTGCCTATGCTATTTATATAATATGTTCATATTCCACGCTCTGTAGTATGATAGTATGAAACAACGGCACAGTGATATGTTTGTCATAGTATTTCATATGTAACTGTTGAACATGAACTGTTGTATATGAAGTAGCAATGTTGTAATTTGTAAATGAATATGGGTAATTTGAAGTATATACTTTATTTTTGCTGTAAAATATCTGGGTTGTACATGGATAAAACCTTCACTGATTTTCTCACATACTTATCCCTATGTTAAATGGCTGTTCTCATGTTATGCTGTTTTGTCATGAAGCATTTCCATACTTTTTGTTGATAAATGATTGCTGGTAAATTAACAAGGAATTTGAGTTGATTTGCAAGAATTGGATAACCAATTTGCTAGCCTAAGTGGCTTATTAGTTGTATATTGAAATGACAAGACATGTTTATTGGCAAAGAAAACCAATAATTCAAAAGGAGTTCCGACTTTCACAAGATTTGACAATGTCTACAACTGCATTAAACACATCACTCCTGTTCCATTGATGTCATTTATTGGTTCAAATTAACTTTTGTTTCACTTACACTGATAAAAATTGATACTGCCATAGGCATATGTATTGATTGCTTATATTGGTAGTATGTTAATTGATTTTTTTTGTCTACAGAAAAATCTGCAAGTGTTGTGTTAGAATTTAGTATTGTTGTCAGCTATCAATTTACCAACAAAATTCAGCACAGCACCTTTATTTAAGTGTTTGTTATTTACTGACTTTGTGTAATCATGGCATTCAAAAAAAAGGCATCAGTGTAGAATGGGAATTTGGGAAAGTATGGTCATAACCAAGGTTTTTGAGTTACTGGTACGTATTCAGTTCTGTTATTGCCTCAATGCAAACACAGAAGGGTTAGTTTGTCATCCCATTTAGTCCTTGCAGACAATTTTTACGCAATCATTTTGAAATATTAGGAAAGTTTATAAGTCATAATAAAAGGAAGTTTAGGTCTGTTTTAACACATAAATGGTCTTCTCAGCATTGATTTGAGTTTCATAATGCCTGTCAGACAAATTATTTAAATTTAGTCATTCTTTAGACATGCACACATTTCTAGTATTTGTTGAGATGTGTGCCACGTTCTGGGAAAACTGGGCTTAATGCATTTTCTTAAAGTGTCATCCCAGATAAGCCTATGCAGTCTACACAGACTAATCTGTTATAACACTTTTGGCCAAGACTGAATTTTTGTTAAGAAGAGACTTCTTTTTAATGAAAAAAAACTCCATTTGAAAAAAAATCCAAAAAAATCCATGTATCCTGTGCAGGCGAATCTTTGCTAATACTTTAAACACATGCATTAAGCCCGATTTTCCATGAGTGTGGCTCATATAAAAAGTAAAACATTTTGCAATTACACATGTCCTTTTATATCATCAGACTTGCACTGCTGTTTAATGGTTACATGGACTTTACAGTCCTATATGTTACTTTGTTGAAACAGGGACACGTGGCTCATATAAAAAGTAAAACATTTTGCAATTACACACGTCCTTTTATCATCAGACTTGCACTGCTGTTTAATGGTTACATGGACTTTACAGTCCAATATGTAACTTTGTTGAAACAGGGACATTAAGGATTATATTTCTTGAACAACATATATGGTTGTGCCTCTTTTTAGTTCTTTTACTTTATGCTTCCTTTTTTATATTGAATTCAGTTTTGCTAGGGTTCTTTCCCAGCACTTGACAGACTTTTTATATATATTTATGATCTGTTTAAACACATGTAGATTTATATTAGACATTATTTTTATAGTAAGTTTACTTGGTTATGGATAGTATAAGTAGTAGTAATGTAATCAAATAAAATAAACATGTTCGTTTGATTTTGTTATTGAGAAAGGTTAAAAGTACAAGTTCATCATTTTTAAAAGGTTGATTGAAAATAAGTTTTATGTTTTCATTTTTTTTTTTTTTTTTTTTTNGCATGTAATGCTGGCATATTTTAAGCTTTGTACTGGGTACTGTATAAGTGTGTACAAATATATATGAGAAGACATCTCAATATGTAATTTGTTAATAAAACATAATTTATGCACACATGTGTTGTCTTCTCTGTTTGTTTCGTGGATGTCCTTTTGTAAACTGTATTATGCATATGTTATTTCTTCACATATGAAACATATATAAATTCTTAATCGTTATTCATAAGAAAAACAAAACCACACAATCATTTGCCTTTCGAAGCAAACATAACAACACGTGCATATTTATTATATTGAGTATGAAAATTGTAATAAATCTTCTTGGCTTCACTCGTCATACATACTTGCAATTGTTGGAAGTCTTTGTTAAGATAAGGAACTATGGCAAATACCATAAATTCGTTGCTATGGATAACATATATTTATATAACTTTATATTCAAGAAGAGCAATTGCATCCAACATACATGAGTGAACACAGAATAAGGTATGCTTGTGCTGTTTAAGGCATGTGACTCTATAAATAATCTTTTATATAAATACTATAGAAAGCATTTTAATTGTAATAAACTCAAATATATGATTTATTTGCGAATTAAGCATATACAGCTCATTGCCAAAAAACAATAAAGCAATAATAAATACAAATGAGATTAAATTACCACAACAACACTCTTAAATATGGTCTGCCAAATTTCTCTAGTTCTTTCTTCAACCATAGTGACATCCTCCCACTCTCTAACAATTTCTCCGTACTAAGCCACACGGATAGCCCCGGTAAACCATTTGCCACATCTTCACCTAAACCCAAACTCAAACAACCAGAACAACAACAACATAAAACATCAACAAACCTCTTAAAATTATACAGGAGAGACCGAGAGCCAAATAGGAAAGGCCAATGCCATGTCGGGGTCATCATTGCTGTGAATAATCAGTTTCTGTCCTCAGAGGCGAGGGGACTCGGATAGATTGCGAGATAGTCTGGGCTGAAAGCACAATCCAAAAACTCAAAATCTTTATTGGCTCATTTTACATACCACAACCTAACGATGACACATCACTTGAACAACTAAATATATCCTTAAGCAGAATAAATGTAAACTCAAAATCCATTATTATATTAAGTGGAGACTTCAACCTAGGCAACATTGACTGGATAACCTCAAGCTGCCGCTCCCCCCTCCCAGGAAAACCAAATATAAAACAAAGCCAAGAACCTCTTAACATAGTAGCTGACCATTCTCTCACACAAATCGTAAACAAACCAACACGTTGTGATACAATTATTGATCTTCTTCTTACAAATTATCCTGCTATCATCGACAACTTCGAAACGATACCCCCTATCGGTGAAGCTGGTCATTATATTCTCTGTCTTGAACTTACCACCTCTCTTAGAAGATGCACACCCGAACCAAGAGAAATAAAAAAAACTACTCAAAAGCAGATTGGCTTAAAATTAAAACGGACATTCAAGATACACAAATAAAATTATCAAATCAAATATATGCTAACCAAGACATAGGCACTATTTGGAACACATTTAAAGAAGACCTACAAAATACCATCTCAAAAAACATTCCAACTTTACTAATAGAACGGCAACAACGAACTTCCTTGTGTATTTAAAGAATTAAAAACAAAAATGAACACATATAAACGCCAATATCTTAAATCTCAACAACTAAACCGTTAAAGCAATCATCTTAAGAAACTTAAAAGCCAAATCCAAAAAAGAGCAGCGCCAGGCATATTGGCAATACATTGGAAACCTAATCATTGACATCCCAATTTCAGAGCAAGATAACCCAGCACATTCTAAAATTTGAAAAAAACTATTCTCATACATCAAAACTAAAAAAACTGAAAGCCAGACCATACCTCCTCTTAGGGAAAATGGTCTCCTTAAATCTGAATCACAAAACAAAGCAAATATCCTAAACAGACAATTCCAAGATGCCTTCATACCAACCACATCTGATGCTATTCCTGACAAACGTCCCAGCCCTCATCCAGCCATGCTAGACATCAACATCATAGAAATGGAATAACTAACCAATTAAACAACATTAACATTCACAAAGCCCCATGCATGGCCATGTCCAGATCAAATACCCTGCAGAGTACTAAAGGAATGCAGTGCAGAAATATCCCCAATCCTGACTTCAATCTTTAAAAAGTCCCTGTCTCTTGGACAAATCCCAACTGATTGGAAACATGCAAATGTATGCCCAGTCTTTAAAAAAGAGACAAACATACTGCTATAAATTACAGGCCAATATCACTCACGTGCATTTGCTTTAACATACTTGAACATGTCATCGCTAGCTCTATCATGCCCCACCTTGATAAAAATAATATTTTATATGACCTCCAACACGGGTTTAGACCTAACCGTTCTTGCGAAACACAACTTATATCATTCCTCCAAAACCTAACCCAATCAAATAATCAATGTATACAAACTGACATCATCATTATGGATTTTGCTAAAGCATTCAATAAAGTACCCCACCAGAACCTCTTATACAAACTCAAATACTATGGAATTAATTCAAATGCTTTCTTCGGGATATCCGACTTCCTAACAAATAGAACCCAGACTGTTGTCCTGGAGGGAACCATGTCAGACAAGGTACCTGTAACCTCCGATGTCCCACAGGGCTCTGTTTTGGGGCCCATCTTATTTCTTATCTACATAAATTACTTTACTGATTATATCAAACATAGCACTCTGAGACTTTTTGCAGATGATAGCATCATCTACAAATATATCAACAACCTCCCCGGAGCCCATACGCTCCAGCTAGGTATTAAAGCTGCTGGTCGATGGGAGCAGGACTGGTTAATGCAATTTCATCCTGATACATGTAACATCCTCAGCATTACTCAAAAAAGAAATCCTACCATCTTCTCATATAAACTACATGATCACATCCTTGAAAAAGTAAATCATGCCAAATATCTAGGTCTAACACTCCAAAGGTAACCTCAAAATGGATAAACATATTAACTCCATCACTAATAATGCAAACCAGGCTCTAAGATTTCGTCGCCGCAACCTAAACATTAGCTCATCAAAAATTTAAGATCATGCTTACAAAGCAATAGTTAGGCCTAAGTTAGAATACTCATCCAGTGTCTGGGACCCACATACAAAATCTCAAATAAATCAACTAGGAGTAGTACAAAGACATGCAGCCAGATTCGTAACAAACAAATACGAGCTCAGTAACTAATATGATGGACACCCTCAATTGGCCCACACTTGAAACACGCAGAACAAAATTCCGTCTCATCATGTTGTATACAAGTGTCCACCATGTAGTTGCCATCTCGCCTCTTGATAATCTTCTTGTTCCTGTCGACCGCCGATCCAGACTCAGTAGTGACCATGGCATTAGACACATGCAAACATCAAAATACTCTTATAAATTCTCATTCTACCCACGAACAGTTGTCCAATGGAACTCGCTACCTCCCCATATACACGAGGCAGACAAAATTTCAAACCCTTACTCCTGTGGCTGTCATTGTCCCCCTTATTCACCTGTAGACAATAACAATGTAAATAATTTTAAATTAACACCCGACTGAGCATCTTTGTACAATTTTGTTCAACCCTTAACCAATCGGCGCCGACACAAAATCTTCTATCTATAAGGAGTGCTGAATCAGAAGAAGTAGTAGAAGAAGAACAACAAAAAAGAGAAAGAAGAAAAAGTGAAAGTAAAAACATGCTATTAAAATGTTGCATGTTTTACAAATATATGAATTTTCGTGAGGATGTAATACACATAATTTCAATTTGGGAAAAAAATAAGATATTCTCTCATAACTTTATATCGGCTCTAAGTTTAAATGCTTTAATAAAGAAATTAGCTTGTAATATTTAGGGCATATTTAAAGAAAATCGTACTCATGTTCAATGTCAGTACGTGTACAAAATGAACATATTCTCTTATTTCTCTCGTTTCGGGGAATGTGTTGGTGCTTACCTGTTTCTATAAATAGAACATGAGAGGACAATCTTAATTTTGCTATATGTTTCTAAATTTCGAAATTTCAAGTTTGACTATGTAAATTGATCTCATGAAAATGGGTTTCAGTTCCATGTAAAGAAATAAAGATGAAGTGCTATTTACATATGTTCGTCAATACAACATAATACCCGTTTAAAGCCAATAAGACCTTTGATTAAACATATTTGCACCACACAAATAAAATATTAAAAGTGGATTCGGGACTTTTGAGTCCTATGAAGAGATTACAACTGGCAGTTTATTAATCAGTGCTGTCAAGCTTGATAACAAGTCGAGTGTAAATAATTTTAAATGCAAACAATTATGAGATAAACATGTACACGTGAAAAAAGAAAATATCCAATATCTAAACTATGAATCGATTTGTATCTCTAATTTTGCGTCACTATTTTTACATGATATATACAATGTTTTAAACACAAATCTATGTCAGTTTAAATTTCTGACTCGGATACTTTTCAAAGAAATTTACTCCTTGGTTCCACTCCGAATCTAGTCCCTGAAACTTCTACCTTATTACAATTATTTGCGTTGTTGTCACAGTAATGTACATTGCTGAAAAGAAACCAACTTAAAAGGAATCACAGACATTTTATTGTACAGCAATTGGGTTTTTTTACACCTCATCAAGGTCCGTGGTAGTTTCAACATCAACCAACAAGCAGCCATTTTGTTTCGACATGTCCTCCATTTGTTCTTTTTCATCGTATGACGTCATATCCGGCAGGTGCTCGCGACGCCAAATGAGGACATGGCAGAACGTAACGGAGGCCATTATCACCGTTACCATTGTCAACATAAAGCCGAGAAAGACCTTCAAGTGTGGACCATCCTCATCGAGAAATGGCTTCGCTCAAACGTTTTAGCTTAGTCTCAATATAGGATAATATGGTTGCATGAATTACGGCAAAAAGCAAAAAAGGCATTTAAATAAAAGACATGAAGTTTTCCGACGATTTAGTGTTGTAACACTGAAAATCCATAATGAGTCAAATCAATCGTTCAAGAACTAGTATCTACTTGGATGACAAGGGTGTCGGCTTCCAAGCGTTTTCCGTTCATAATGCTGATGTGTAAAATATCTCTGGTTTGTTGTACACTATTAAGAGTTTAAGACAGTATAAGAATGAAATACGATATTGAAGTATAAAATTAAGGTATCATTCGATGCTTGAATGTTGACTTTGCTGTACACAAACAGTTACGAATCCTATACTTATTTATAAAGCCACTGATATTTGTGTTTTACTTTCATGGCAGGTGTCCCCAATGAATCCCTCGACACACCCTCCTGGACATCGCCCGGTATATGGGTCACAGACGGACCCTGAGACGCACAACCCGCACTTCATACATCCGTCTCCATAGAAACCAGTTGGGCAAACTAGGGAACAAAGAGCACACCATCACACAACAGCGGAACATCTTATCAGAGATTTGAATGGTTCTATACAATTATATATAAAATATCCGAATGTTTTGAAAACTCCTTTGATTTTCAGTATATATGGAAAAAAAACTGATAATCCTTCCATTTTTAAAAGTCTTGTACTTGACAGGGGTTATCGTAAACTTATAGCATGTTACCACTGCAAGGAGTTTGACAATACCAGTAGTGTGATATATCTTAAGTTGCAGAGGAGTTTCTTTTGTGTTCACGATCGCACCGATCAATCTAAACAGTCTGAACACCTGGAAGAAATTAAGTAAACATTTATTTGACCCGTTTTCTTGCGATATTTTATTTTTGAGTATTTCGATTTTATATCAATAGGCAAGTGTTCACCTTCATCACATCGTCTCCCGTTATATCCAGTCTTGCAGCCATGCGGACATTCGCCGGATATGATGTCACAGACGCGGTCACTTGCGGGCTTGCAGTGTCCGCAGACCCCGCTGCAGTTGATTCCGTAGTGGGTGTTGGCGCATTCTGAAAACATATGAGCCTCGCTATGGGAAAACGGGGCTTTGTGCATGTGCGTAAAGTCTCGTCCCAGATAAGCCCGTGCAGTCCGCACAGGCTAATAAGCGACGACACGTTTTGTCAACATGGAATTGTTCTTGTAAAGGAAGTCTGTTTTAAACGAAAATCCAGTTTCGGCGGAAAGTGTCGTCCCTGATTAGCCTGTGTGGACTTCTCAGTCTAATTTGGAAGATACTTTACGCACATCCATTAATTCCGTTTTTTTTCTCAGAGCGCGGCTCATAACATTTCAACAAGACTCGTTTACTCATATATGTCTTATCCAACATGCAATGAAATTGACATGTGAGAAGCGTCTACAGAATGGAATCTACAGCGTGCGATATTTCTGCGGCAGTGTAGAAGGACAACAACGCACAGAAGATGCAAAACGCAAGAATTTTAATTAATTTTAATTCTCATGTATATTAACGACTTATGGGGCATTATGTCAAAAATAAGAAGTCAAAATTATAAAAAATTGCGACATAGAATTACACGTGTACACGATCTACCCAATAATATTCGAATTGTGGCGAATTACAACTCAGCAGAACTCTGAGCTGTTGACCGCCACTGTCTGACAATGACTTAAAATAAATACTGAAACTTCATTATATCGCGAGCGCGAAGAAAATTGCCAAAACGACACGAATACAAAAATAAGTAAACAAAAGACGCGACCCTACCATTCAAACAGCGGTTGCCATGCAATCCCGGTGCGCATCCGTCTTGACATCGCCCGGTGACCTTGTCACAGTTACCATGGTAACACTCCGGACACGTGTTCAGGCAGGCAGGTCCGTATTGACCACTGGCGCATTCTATCGTTACCGATATTTAAATGGGTGTATAATAGTAAAGAACTATTAATCATCTGATTGTATTGTATGTGTTTAATGTTTGGTAAGAGCATTGCAATAAAATACACGAAAACAAAACAAAGGTAAACAAAAAACATACCCTAACTGTAGTTAAAAACAATAACATATAAAGAATCGCGTCCAGCAAATCTATAAACACGTTTGTTAATCCGTTAAAAGCAAAAGATTATTTGAAATGAAATATAGAGAATAAAAGAGGTATACATAAAAGGGCCGAATTCGCTGTGAAAGTAATATTTATAATACATGAGCCCTTTCATGTATACCTCTTTTATTCTCATATATAATTATAATGTACCTGAACTTTTAATCATTAATAAAATAAGATAAACTTATTTAATGAATTTAATGATATCAATCCATATCTACGTAAAAGATTTTATCCCACTTTTACAGCGAATTCGGTTGATTAAAGCCCCGTTGATTAAAATTCTGCTATAAACCACGGCACGAAATGACGTCATTTTTTTCCACCAAATGACGTCATAAATCCAGCGAAATTATCCAGTTAAACTAATTTTGTTTAAATAAAAATGTTTACTCAATAAAAAATTGGGATACATAGAATAAAAGGTTAGTGTTGATTATAGATCAGGTTAATCATGCTCGACACGAAAACGAAAAAGTTCTCGCCAAGGCTCTTGCTTTTTGTTTTCTAAGCCTCGCATGATAAACCTGATCTATAATCAACACTAACCTATTATTCTCTATTTAATACCATCGTTGCTTGAGGGCCTCAAGTGAAAATCGGCCCTGGAGTGAATAATCGCCCTCAGGCCTACGGCCTTCGGGGCGATTATTCACTCTGCGGGCTGATTATCACTTCTGGCCCTCAAGCAACGAGGTATTAACCACTAATTATCCCACTTTTACAGCGAATTCGGTTAATTAAAGCCCCGTTGATCAAATGTCTGCTATAAACCACGGCACCAAATGACGTCATTTTTTCGACAAAATGACGTCATAAATTCAGCGAAATTATCCAGTTAAACTATTTTTGTTTAAATAAAAAGATTTACTGAATAACAAGTGGGATTTATAGAATAATAATGCTCGTGCTTTTTGTTTTCTTTGCCTCGCATGATAAACCTGATATATAATCAATACTAACCTATTATTCTATATATAATACATGAGACCTTTCATGTATACCTCTTAGTAAAATATCTCTTTAGCTATATGTCGGACAGAAAAATACAAAGCAACAATAACAAACAAACTTTAACCGGCATTAACCAAATTACGTTGAGCAAAGAAACCAGGTAATCGACTGTGTATTACATTATGTATCCAGATAACACAATAGAAACACTGTACCAACCCTGTGTACAGAAGGCCCCCGACCATCCGACCTCACACCCGTGCTCGCACACTCCTATTCTGACGTCACACGGTGTGCCTCGTACGCAGTGCCCGCAAGTGCTCTTGCATCCGGCACCGTATGTCCCGTTCGGACAGGCTTTATTGAAATATGCAAGCATATCAGTAGGATATATCTTGATGAGAACTGCATATTTTAGAAAACCGAACAATATTACAAAGAGATGTAGAAGTATGGATAATAAAATAGTGTACGTTAAGCGTAGTATATACGTAACAAGTACATAAATACATTAATAGTGTTTTTCATTATATACATTCAAAACCTTTCGTTAAGTTATTTGATATACAATATATTAAGCTAACGACCTACTCTGCAGACATTTTCCACCCATGTACCCGGGCTCGCAACCGTGATTACAACTGCCGGTGGTGACATTACAAGATCCGACACCGTAGCAATGACCGCAAGCAGATTGACAACTCGGGCCCGGTGAGTCGTCCGAGCATTCTACGGAGAAATAATGTAACTGAACTGCGTTTAACATATGAGAAAATTCAAAATGATCATCCTTATCGTTATGTTGCATTTCTTCTATGCGCTAAGTGTCGTCCCAGATTAGCTTAAGAAGTCCACACAGGCTTATCAGAGAAGACACTTTCCGCTTTCATGGTATTTTTTGTTTAAAGGAGGTATTTTCTAAGCGAAATTGACATGACTAACGATGGTTTGTAAACAAATTGTTAATTGGCGACAGTTAACGATACGCGTTACGACTTTCTAACTGATTAGTGTTTGGAACTGCTTTCAATAGCCTGTTTGTCTGATTACGTTCGTTGCAGAATATGCCCGTCCACCCAGTTTGGCAGCCATTCTTACAGGTGCCTGTCACGTGATCACACGGTTTATCGTCTGCGCAGTGACCACATCGCAGCCGGCATTCTGGACCATACGTTTTCATGCAAACTAGAATGGAGTACAGATAAGTCATTTGTATTACATTTAAGGACGAAAATACATGTACCTACATGTTAATCCGAAATATAACATGCATAATCAACTTATGAATCGAACACTGTCCACTATTTCAGCTTCTATGTCTGATACAAACATGTATGCAACTTCATTTAAGCAGTATTCATATGCACGTGACTATTGACAACTGAACACAATGTTATCGTCCACAATCACACAGCATGAGTAAATCGAGAGCGAGTTGATGACAGTTTCTACCAGACATTTCTTTATCGGATATAACTATTTCACAGTCAAATTAAGGCTGTATAAAGTATGTTGTCGTCCATAAAACATATGTTTTATACAGTCCTTGACTTAAACACGACATTCACCGTTATCACGTACCAGCCTGACAGTCCATCCCGGTCCAGCCTGGTGCACATCCGCTCACGCATGCGCCTGACGCACTGTCGCAAACGTCCGCAAGGTTCTTGCAGTTGCAAGTTGAATCGCAGTTTGTCCCGAACCAAAATGGACTGCATTCTGCGGTAAAACCACTCTAATCAATATTTGTAACAATATATATAATTATGAAGGTCTTATTCATATTAAAATAAACATAAACGGTGGGTGCGAAGGCGTGAACTCCTTCGTTTGTTGCAGAAAAGCAAATCACGGTTATATGTATATTTTCTTTTACAAAATCATGTGAATGGTAAACTACATCACCAATAACTTAAATTAGTTTATTCGTTCAGCACTTTTGAATACAATGATTCCACATGGGTTAACCTGGATAAATAAACAAACGGAAGGTCATCGTAACTAAACACATGTGAAAAAGAACGGAAAATAAACCCGATATGTAAGAAGAACTTTTTGATGTTCTTACTATAGATGCGGAAGTCACAGATGGTCACCGGTCCTGCTCGATTGACAACCATCACGTGACTTCCGCGTACGATGACGTCACACCGCAAGGTGGCGCCACTGTTCGTGACACGCGCGCTCGTGCAGAGGTCCATGGTGAGCACGCTGTCCTCCGTGCCCACGTAAACCTTCCAGTCATAGAGGCTAACGTTTCTCTCTGAAATAAAAATAGTTCGTACATTTAAAGTCATCATGAAGTTTTGCCCTTTCGGCTGCCAATGCACGAACTGTTTTCGCAATTGGAAGAAACGTTTCGTTGGAATTCATACTAAAAACCAAGAAATGGCAGTGTTCCACATGAACCGGATATGGAAAAATGTTTTTACAATCATATGATAATTAATTCCATATGAAACAGTTGATGTAAAGTTCCTAGCCGTTTAATACAGGTAAACTTTGTTCAGTTGTAATAGCCAAGTTGTACGAAGTGGTTGGTAACTTTTAAACAGCTAAACACGATACATAGGTTTGTGGTGAAGATTTATCACTCTTACTTGATTATTTTGAATGCCGTATTCATTACCAGTGACTACAGAGACGCTTTTGACGGTGACGTCATTATCCAACGTCACGGACCACCATCCAGGCGTACCGGGCCGGGTGTGAGTACACGTTTCGGCATTGTCGTCAACCGCCATAGCACCGTCGGCGTCATTGCCGGGAGTCGCACTTTTCTGGCTGGTCCGCCGACGGAACGCTATGTTTTCTTCAAATTAGAAAACATTTGACATTATGATAGATTTATTCCTTTTTCTTAAATCTGACAAATGACTAACTTTTAAGTTAAAACAAACAGTGAACAATATATACGTCTCAGCCCAGTAATAAAGTCTCTGTTATATCTTTTTAATTTAGATGTGCTCTTTTCTGTGTACCTCTTTGACATGAGGCGCCAGTCCATCCGTCTGCGCAACCGTTTGCGCATCTACCGGATGTATCGGCACACGGCTTTTCCCCGGCACAGTGGCAGACGAACAGGCATTCGCGGCCGAAAAAGCCCGCACGGCATGGAGTGGCTAATCGAACAATATAGTTATACATTGATAGCTATATGTATGACGTCAGTTTCGTTCCTTTCTTTTTCAACTAAATACAATTTCTCATTTTTATATCATTTTCCACAAGAGTGGACATTAACATACTATTCGTCAGGTTGTCGGTGTATTTTGTTAACGCATCACATTTCTAATAGTATTGAAATGTGGACCACATTCATACCCTGTTTAAAATGATTTTCTGTTTTCCAATATATATATCAAATTGTGTGGGAGAAAATATGATAAAACACAGTAACTCAGAACGCTCAGAACTCACCACGTTCATTATGAACATAGCACCCTTGTTGCCCACACATAAAAATAAATAATAAAAACACATAAATCATCCCTTCACTATCTATCCGCCGGTTGAGCCGGCGCCCATTACCGCCAGCACAACTTTTAATGCAACTTATCTGTTACAAGGTGCAAATTCTAGTCCATAATTATCACTTTAATATAAATATCACGTCAATCATTATTTTACCTCGTAAAGAATATATATACGAATATATTATTTCATTGGCTAAGCCTGGTCACCGCTGACCGTATAGTAAGCTTTTCATATAAGGTATGTCATGTAAATTTAAAAGCTGAAAAAGAATAATAGAAAAGCTGGATGAACAATATGGAAGAGACGACGTCCCTGTCCACGGATGAGCTACTCTCAGCACCCCTTAACAGACCTGAGTGGCGGAGGATCTCTGTGCCGTCATCCCCCAGTTCCCCTCAACGGCCAGACCAGTAAAAGAATGATGATGATGATGATAATGCATGTTTTAAAAAGCGATGTCATGAATCAAGTTAACAAGCTTTTTCCCAGTAATCATTCACTCACCCTGCATCACACAGTGCGGCGTCAGTTAAGGCCGTGTAACTTTTAATACACGAAAATACACATTTGACCATAAATGCTGCCACCACCACTTTTACCTTTTTGTGACCGGTAACTAGGATCACCACCACACTATAACGAATACAAACACCAACATCTCTTCCGGTAACCATAAGAACAAACTGCAGAATAACCTCCTCGGTTTCCAAGCCACATGTTACTTTTATCAACATCAACACTTCGACCTTCACAAAACCGCCACATAACACCGCTTAAATTACAAGCACCTTATCATTAAAGTACACGACCATTATTTTAAATACTTATCCCTTTGTGACTAGATCTTGTATTGTATTTTTGATAGATAAAAATTTAGTTAGTACATATCTTACCAATACCAAAACTCCGCAAATGATAAAGAACTAACACAAACACAATCCTATGTATCATTGTTTTCATCTTTAAAACATACACGTCCTCACTACGAACTATGTCATATCTCAGGGATGTTTGGGGCAATTTGCATATTCGATCGCTTTAAATCGTTAAACGTTCATCCACACTTTAGAAAATAACTTCTTAATCCGTCCATTGATAACCTGTTTATCGAACCCTATTCATACTTTTGAGGATGCTTTCAGATAGACATGTTTACTGTATAAGTTAAGTCTATGTTATAATGCAAGATTCATTTTAATTAAAACCAATGGAGACAGGCAAGAACAGTGACATGAATCCGTGAAATAGAACTAGCAGGTGTAGTAATTAGTAGTCTCAAGTTTACATTTTAGTTGTACGATGTAACATATGTTTATAATAATTTATGAATCGCACTACTTTTTATGTCCCCCAGTCTATACTGGGGGACATATTGTTTTTGCCCTGTCTGTTGGTTTGTTTGTTTGTTTGCATTTTGACTTTTACATTTTGCAATAACTTTTGCAATATTGAAGATAGCAACTTGATATTTGGCATGCATGTGTATCTCATTAAACATGCACATTTTGAGTGGTGAAAGGTCAAGGTCAACGTCATCCTTCAAGGTCAGAGGTCAAATATATGGGTCAAAAACGCTCAAACTTTGACATTGGACATCACTTTTGCAATATTGAAGATAGCAACTTGATATTTGGCATGCATGTGTATCTCATGGAGCTGCACATTTAGAGTGATGAAAGGTCAAGGTCATGGTCATCATTCAAGGTCAAAGGTCAAATATATGGGTCAAAATCGCTCATACTTTAACATTAGCCATAACTTTTGCAATATTGAAGATAGCATGATATTTGGCGTGCATGTGTATCTCATGAAGCTGCACATTTTGAGTGGTAAAAGGTCAAAGTCATCCTTCTTGGTCAAAGGTCAAATATATGGGTCAAAATCGCTGAAAATTTAACATTGGCCATAACTTTTGCAATATTGAAGATAGCAACTTGATATTTGGCATGCATGTGTATCTCATGGAGCTGCACATGTGGAGTTGTAAAAGGTCAAGGTCACGGTCATCCTTCAAGGTCAAAGGTCAAATATATGGGTCAAAATCGCTAAAACTTTAACATTGGCCATAACGTTTGCAATATTGAAGAAAGCAACTTGATATTTGGCATGCATGTTTATCTAATGGAGCTGCATATTTTGAGTGGTAAAAGGTCAAGGTCAAGGTCTTACTTCAAGGTCAAAGGTCAAATATATGGGTCAAAATTATAACTTTTGCAATATTGAAGATAGAAACTTGATATTTGGCATGCATGTGTAGCTCATAGAGCTGCACATTTTGAGTGGTGAAAGGTCAAGGTTATCCTTCAAGGTCAAAGGTCAAATGTATGGTTCAAAATAATAACTTTTGCAATATTGAACATAGCAACTTGATGTTTGGCATGCATGCGTATCTCACGGAGTTGCACATTTTGAGTGGTGAAAGGTCAAGGTCATCCTTCAAGGTCAAAGGTCAAATATATGGGTCAAAATCGCTCAAAAGGGGACATTGTGCATTGTGTTTTACAAACACATACCTTGTTGTATTATCTTCTGTATTGAATAATAAACATTGATTTATTATAGCTGTCGTATTCATAGTGGTTTTTCAATCAGTAGATATCGTATTTTATTTCCTTGGCACAAGAACTAAATCGTTGTTCATTAACAGATAAAGAACAATCAAACGAACAATATTTTATAACGAGCTAAAGAAAATTTTCTTAAGCAACATTTTCCTCTATTATCACCTATTTTAAGGGGACTTGTTCATTGCTTTTTGTTAACTTTAGATTTCACATTCAAAGTTTCAACTTGACAGATTTAAGCATCGGAACTAATGTGTTCACGTATGCATAATAACGAAAAAAAAAGAAAAAAAAGAGTTGCTTCCCGAAATTCGAACCTGTACCTTCGGGGTCAAAAGATAAACGGTTGTTTTGGTTTGTACTTTGCCGGCTGCAGTATTTGCTTCGTGAAAGTGGTGGTAAGAAATTTTCACGAAACGAACAGAAACAAATTTAGACTTTAAAATCGTTTTGCGTTTTAAACGATGAATAATGTTTTCAATTTCAACTGTTGGTTACTTGCTATCAAAACTGTATTCCAAGTATACGTGGGTTATTTCGCTCCGTAAATTGCAATATGCTTTATGTTTGGAATCTTTCAACCTCCGCGCAGAGATTTGACTGGAACCAGCATAGCTGGATCANCACCTCTCAAGTTCAAAAAGATCTTCACACTCATGAAACTGGCTGTCTGTACTTTTCTCAAGTAGATCGCTGTTAATTTTCTTGAGGTAGCTGTTTGATTTTTGTGCTTACAGTTTTTTGTCTTTTTCAATGTTGAAACGACCGAGTAGATCATCATATTTTGACATCATGGTTTCATTTTGTTTTTGTAATTCGGTCAAACAAACCTTCACGTCATTAACTTCTTTCTTTAATCGAGTGTTGTTAGCTGTAAGTCTTTGCACCTTTCTTGTCATTAATGTTTTTGAAATCTCAGACTTTCTCAGAAGCATCACATTTTTCACTGCCCTTTTATCCCGTTTATTCACATTTCGAACCGAGTAATGTCCAATTTTCTTCTCAATTGCATTTAACTGTTCATGTTTACCACTGGTTTTCGTCTTCAGCCTTCCAAGAACATTCAGCTTTCTTGCATTTTCATATTGCAGCAAATTAGTGTTTTTGTTGAGAGCTTCATAATCAACATTTTCAAAGTGTGTCTGCACTGAAACTGATACACGTTGATTCTCTTCTGTCGACAAATCTTTAATTAATGAGCATGTTGAAGACTCGACTGTTGCAATGCACTCCGACTTGTCATCACCCACAGNGCATGTTGAAGACTCGACTGTTCCAATGCACTCCGACTTGTCATCACCCACAGTCGCATCGCTGTTCAATATAGGCACATTCTTCACACTTGTGAAATGTTTTTTTAATAATGCGTCAACGTTCTGTACCCCTGGTACTTTCTTTTTGTGTTTCAGTTTATTCTTTGTTTCAATAAGTCTCTGAATCTTGCTAATTACTGACTGAGTTTTATTGTTCACAAAATTTCTATCAAACTCAGACAAAATTTGCACAAGTTGCGAGTTGTTAATATTAATGTCTTTGCAATATTCATACAATTCAAGAACAGCTCCGTTGGTAAGTGTTGTTGCGAATTTGTTGGTGCTGCCGTTCAGCATATCAGTGGTTATGCCAATGGCCTCGCAGAATACGCCTGGATATGCCATGGCTGGCATCAGGTACTTAAGACTACGACCTGAAATAAAAACAACAAATAATTAACATACTGGGATAAGCGATTCGTGTACCGTTAAATCCGGTAATCTTGCGCGTCCGGTAATCTTGCGCACTCCGCAGTTTCACTGGCCTACTTACGATAAATTCGAAATGAATAAAAAAAAATCCCTGCATTCTTTAGCGTTTTCATACTTTAAATTAAGAATTCATAAATCCAACGTGTTATTTAGCATTTCATTGCACAAAATCCGATCAGTTATGGTATTTTTTGGCCATTGACAATATATCGCATCAGACGACATTGTCATCATTTCCCGCTATTCTGTCAAACCACATTTGGTATGATCTCCGCATGCGCAATGACCTAGTTTTGATATTTTCTGTAAACTATGGAAGAATGATTTTATTACACGAAGTGCGCAAGATTACCGGACACTGTGATAGTTTGAAAATGAGGTGAGTCATGTTTGTTTTGAAATCAAATCGGACAGTTCTTCACTGAATTAATCAGATATTTTTGTGTTAATAAGCACACAAACTTCTTATTTTCATAATACATTTAGATATAATGTTGTCAGTTTATAAAAGAACATGTGTTTAAACCATTTGACCCTTAAATGCGCAAGATTACCGGACAGCATCGTATGTGTTGTTGTTTTTTTGTATTTATTTTTGTTCTTGTATTTTTCAAATAAAAACATGCAATGTTTGTTTAATTAAAATTGATTAAATAAAAAAAACAATTAAATTCAACTGTAACAAGACATTATTCATTATTTAAAATAACAATTAACGTTATTTTCTACAATAAAGAAAAAACGTTCGAGAGTCAACAAATTAAACTATACAGAAAATAAATGAGAACAAAAACACAATGCCAGTCAATGGTACGAACATACTGAGTTTGATGTAAACAAAATAAATAAAGTATTTCATACGCATTAAACATTACAAATATTGGTCATTTGACATTAAATATATACTTAGAAACACATTTAAATACTTCGGTTGAGTTTATTTGCATTTGGTTTTACGTATTTTGCAACAGAAATGCAATAAATAGAGGCATTTTGACTTCAGACTGTTGAAACTCAGTATGAATTTCCACACAACCAATCTGCACGATATTTGATCGTCTGTTTTGTAATGAATAAAGGTAAATCAACATATAAAATAACATAATTAAAATAGAAAATAACTTACCATTTGATTGCTATCATTTTTCTAGGTTTATATGAAGTAATTGTTGAAGAAATCGCGGTTATCGATAACGCTATCGGCTTAATCAAATTTTCCAATATGGCGCCGCTATTACGACCTCTGGCCTAGTTGAAAATTGTCCAACACGTGCTTTTTAATGATAAATGCGACGTACTAAATATCGTTTCCGATTTATAATTTTGGTACCAAAAGAAAGATCAGAGCTTATATTTTGTGATTTACTATGCGAAATTAAAAAAAAAACTTGAGTTTGTGAAGAAACTTTCATAGACTTTTGGACTACTTTTCGTCGCGTAGAATTCACATAGCACAATTTCGCGAATATATCGTCGGAAACGTTTTTCATTGGTTAACATAAATATATCAACATCATTAATATTCAAATAACCTTGAAAGGTCGCAAATGTGTTGTAAACGAACGGGTGTTCGCGCAGGTACTCGAAAATGCAGTACACAAAGGAAATGGGCCAGAGACTTTGTACTTTAATCCAATATAGATTGTTTAGCAGCGAATATAAACTTAAGATTATTGAAATTTATATCATATTAAAGAGAATTTATTTTTCTTTCAATCTGCATTTATATTAATTTGATGTTAATAAAAATATTTTATAAAAATAACTTGTAATGGAACCACTATGCAGATTAGCTGATTTTCTTAGATCTTCCACTGATAAGATAAGATCTGCTGGGGTTGCTACTAAAATTGACCGTACAACCTATTAAATTTCGGCCACACCGACCGCATAAAGTACAACCTCGAACAATGTCGGCCCCCAAACCGACCGCGGGAAGTACAACCTCGAACAATGTCAGCCCCCAAACCGACCGCATAAAGTACAACCTGGAACAATGTCGGCCCCCAAACCGACCCCAGGAAGTACAACCTCGAACAATGTAGGCCATACAATGGACCGCATCTAGCACAACCTGGAACATTGTCGGCCCCTAAACCGACATCGGGAAATACAACCTCGAACAATGTTGGCCATACAATGGACCGCATCTAGCACAACCTGGAACAATGTCGGCCAATAAACTGACCGCATCTCGCACTCGTTACTGGGCGCCCCAAATGGTGGCACCCTCCTACAGTTCGATCCCCAACTCGCATAGTGCTCAGTTCCAGCATGTGACCCCCTAAAGGTTATACAAACGCTTCCCATTCTCGGCTGTAGTGCGTAGAACCTCCGAAAGGGTCACACGCCGTATCCGAGCCACAACATTGGCCACCTCTCGCACGTATGTCGGAGTGTTATGGAGCTTACCCCGGACACGCAAGTACGGAGAGTCGGTCTCCACCAGCAGCCTATCAGCCTTAATCTCTCGGACGGCAGACTTCTGCACCTGGTCAAAACGCGCAGCGAGACCAGAGATGCTAAAGTAGCACCGAGAGAATGCGGCGGACCAACTGAGAACCTGATCAGGAGTTCCCGCAAAGCAGTGAAGATGAATTTTTTGTGTAGGACTGACATGATCCTGCATAAGACGAAGAGCACGAGCACTCACCGCACACGAGTGAGTGTCCCGCCCCCGAATGTGCAGGACCACTTGTCGCCTAGGGCAAGCCAGCTCTAACAGTCCAACAAACATCCTTTCCTGTCTGCCCCACTCCTTCTCAGGCTCCATCTGGTCTAAACCAATCTCTCCTAGCGTGACCACTCCATCTTTTCTTAACTCCTGCTCGACCCGAAGGACCGCCCCTTCAACATCCACTAGAGACGTCTTTGGATGCACTCCAATGGCCGACCCGAAACCAGCGACACATGGATAATCCATGGGGCAGTTGGGTGGATCACAGAAAACTGCAATCCCCCCCATTAACCCTCACCGATACCTCAGGTTTAGGCCCCACGGAATGCCTCACTAGATTCTCAATGGAACTGATCCAGGTCACTTTGCCACTGCTGTCCAGGTGAAAGTGGCAATCAAATNGACGATAAGGATAGATAAAATTGGCCTGATAATATGACAATTGGCTCGTTTTATTTATTTTGTAATCGAATCGGAAATATCTGAGTAACCACTGACTGGATTGGTTTGACAATTCTATTTGAGCCTCGGTCTGTGAAAATGGGGTTCAATGCATGTGTGTAAAGTGTCGTCCCAGATTAGACTATGCAGTCCGCACAGGCTAATCAGGGACGACACTTTCCGCCTTAACTGGATTTTCTTTAAAAAAATCATCAAGCGGAAAGTGTCGTCCTTGAATAGCCTGTTCGGACTGCACAGGCAAAGCTGGGACGACACTTTACGCACATGCATTAAAACCCCTTTTCTCAGAGCGGGACTCATTTAGTTCCAATGGCTGCCAAGCTGAGATGCTCTACATGACTTGTGAAAAAAAAACTGATAACCAGTTGTAAACAAAGAAACATTACATTATGTTGAAACTTAATCATGTTGAATCAGGTGATTGATATACGGCCAGAATGGTCCTCGTGTTATCTTTGTCATCCGATAACTGGGCACATTACAATATCGTTAGTCGTATTACGTCTCCAGATGCATGATTTATGATAAGGAAATATTTAAATACGAATTCACGAGAAGACGTATCTCACGTTTAGCATATTCGATGTTACTATTATTTAAGTCGCGTTTTACGAAAAGAGGTCTTATGCCATTTGCTCTCAGCGTAGCCAAAGACCACTCGGCGCATCCCCGAAGTCTAGTCAGGAGCAACTCTGCGCGCTTATGAGACCAGAAACATAGCGTCACTTTATAGCAGACAGGGTAGCTCTTGACCACACTGGTCGCATGTGGCACAAGACCCATTTTCGCATGACGATGATCATTTTGTCTCTTACATAATTCGTACAAAACAATCTCTGTCGTGTATATATAACACACATAAATTATTATGTTTAAAGCATAGAGAAGAACATTATACTTTAACACTTAGATACAACCATGTTTTTACAGAACATACGTTTGTTTAAGAATTTCATGTGCGCATAAATTTGTAATTGTAACGTATGTTTATACGAGTAAAATCCGCATACTGGCGTTCTTCAAGCTAAACGATGAGTAATACACACTTAATAGTCTAAGCTGTAATTGTATAATGGCAATTTTAACAACACTTCACTATTCAAGCATCAGTAATCTTGAAAGCAATATGTTGAATGTTTCCCCTATTGTTCGTTCAAGTGCGTCAGCAAGTTCATGGACCAATTGCATTAGTCAAGTCATTAAGATTATGAATAATATGAAAACTTTAATTTCAATGTACTCAATGAACTTTTGTTAGCAAACTATTCACGCAATCAGCTAGTTTCTCATCATCTTATGAACGCTTCGTGCATTAAACTGGTCCGCATCTTTGTTAATCATCTTATACAGAACGTTGCATCGCGAGCCATTTACAAGAACATAATGATTGAAACTTTAAATATGACAAAAACACTTACATGGCCCCTTCATCACCACTAACATTCTTAGGCCATTTACACCACGATGTCATAACAGTATTCGAGCATGTACTCATACCTAAACGGTTCACTTATATCAATAGCATTCTAATAATTACTTCGTTAGCTGCTTTGGAGTACCAATTTCATAATGGAAACAACCCAAAGATAGATCATGATAATAATTGTTTCATCGTTTTTAATTGGCCACTCGCCAGATGCCAAGCAAGGATCAACCAATAAGATCATGTTATCGCCGCCACATGGGCACGCAAACAAAAAGGAATAAGCATTTTATGTCACAAAGATAAGTGGGCTTATTTGGCAAGAGATCAAAAGCTAAACATGCTAATATATTTCCCATATTGCCCCATACCCACATTCGAGTTTCACCAACGTAGCTTGCGTTCTTTTAAAATTGTTGCGGGATCCAATTTTTGCCCGAAAAAATAAAGAAGATGATGTGCATATTGTTCATATGTCCATCTATCCGCATACCGAGTTCTCGCAGGACCTAGATTGTAGTTTCCACTAATTTCTGTAACCATAACAACCACAGATTTGTAAGAAGAAAACACTGAAATAACGTTCATATTTCCCACATAGACTTTTATCCACATACCAAGTTTTATCAACTTAGCATGAGTACTTTTTTAGTTGTCGCAAAATCCAGATATATGTGTTTACTCATTTCTGTTACTATAGCATTCACATATTTTTGTCGGACGAATACACTAAAATAACGTGCATATTTCTCATATAGCTCTCAATCAACATACCGAGATTTATCAAACTAGTCTAAGTAGTTTTTGTGTTATCGAATAATGCAGATTTTTAAGATAGTTTACAGTTATTTCAGTAACCATAGCAACCATGATTTGTGTCGCACGACAACACGAAATAAAACAAAGTGCGTATTCCTCATATGACCTTGTATCCACATACTAAGTTTCATCAACATAGCTTAAGGGCTTATTTAGTTTTCAAATGATCAAGATTCGGATTGACATAAGGACGCAACGGGGGTAACCTTTAGTTCCCTTAAGTTAAACCGGTAGGGGACTCTAATTCTAAAAATAGATGAGCAGATATGCTCCGGAAAAATATAAGTTCACAAATTAAAAAAGAGCAATCACTCTTAAAATAGGTTTCTACGAGTTATGTGTATTGTGCACTGCACATCCCCTCAATGATATCTACCCATCTGTAAAGTTTCAAGTCGACACATCTGTCAGTATTAAAGTTTTGGTCCAGACAAAAATTAAGCACAACAAGTTAGAAAGAGCAATAATTTCAAAAGTAGGGAAGCAACAAGTCGTGTTTTTGAGCAGAGCACACTCAAGTAATGTGACCTACCTGGTTCTGACCTATGAAGTTACAAACGAAAGTCTCTTTTAGTTTTAGAGATATGATCCAGTCGTCATTAAAATATAAAACAACAAAGGGCAAAAACTCTTTAAATAGGAAAGCGCGAGTAATGGTTCTTTTAACTGAACCATTCTCTCAATAAGATCTACTAACTTATTTAGTTTCAAGTTCATGGCTCGGTTTATTTTCGAGATATGCACCGGAAAAAATAAAAACAACACGGTATGTGATTGTGAAACACTTTGTCCCCTCCTTTTGAGTGGTTTTTACCCATATATTTGACCTTTGACCTTGAAGGATGACATTGACATCGACCTTTCACCATGAGATACACATGCATGCCAAATATCAAGTTGCGATCTTCAATATTGCACAAGTTATGGCCAATGTTAAAAGTTTGTGCAAACAAACCAACAAACACGCAAACAAACAAACAGACAGGGCAAAAACAATATGTCCCCCAGCATAGACTGGGGGACATAAACCGTAAGAATGGTCAATAACAATAGAAATAGGTAGGTTGCAAGCTTTATGTTTTGTGCACTGCTCATCCGCTTAATGAGAGCTAACTACCTACGAAGTTTCTACTTGATAACTCATTTAGTTTAAGATATCTGCATCCGACACAATTCAATATAAAAAATAATAAAGGGTTATAACTCTTGCAATATGAAAGCAAGAGTTGCAGTTTTTGTACCCTGAACACCCGCTTGATGAGATGCATCTACCGGTTTAGGTGGAAGTTGATACCGCAACTAGTTTTCGAAATATGCCTCGGTCAAGAAATCCGACAGCGGGACGACGACATGTACAACAGCCAGACCAACAACCTGAAACCAGCATGCTTCCCCTTACAACGTCGTGTATTAGGGGGATATAATACATTTCTTGTAAATAGAAAGAAGGGACCTTCTGTCAAGAGAAAACTTAAAGATCACATTAAATTGATTCTTAGCCATGTTTTTTACTCCCAATTGATTCAATATGGTGATGTCAATAACATGAATTAAAACAGTTCAAAACTGGATGTTCATTAGATACCTGAGTGTTTCGCAGTCATTGAGAACAAGAAGGTTATTTTTGGCGATTATTTTTCTAGATATTACTAAAGACTCGGTTTTTGAATGAGTTGGACGTAACCAACAATTTTCACCCCAAGCATTTTGCAAGATTTGAATTGAGATGAGTAGCAGTATCAATAGGATTTTCGACAACAACATATAACGAACTCTCATATGTAAGCAGGCGAAGGAAAAAGTGAATATCACGAACACTATCATTAATTTATACAAGAACAAGAGCTCCGCGGTTGGAGACTGATGCCCCCCCCCCAACAGGGCCTTGACATAGGATTTGTTTGCAGCAAAACTGACCTAAATTTCAAAAGGGATTATCTACTGTTCAAAGTCAAAGCATCTGCAAAGTATGAGGCCCATCACTCAATCCTTTGATGACATATCGAACGGAACCCAATTAAACACTTAATGTCACAGTGACCTTGAGCTTTGAACTCGTGACCCCAATTTCAATAGGGGTCATCAAATGCCCAAGGCCAATGCACATGTGAGGTATCAACCAAATCGGTCAATTCGTAAATGAATTATTGATCGGAAACGATTTTCACACTTATAGTGACAGTGACCTTGACCTTTGACATAGTGACAATCATTTCAATAGGGGTCATCTACTGTCCAAGGCAATGCACATGGAAAGTATCAAGCCATCAGTGAATCAGTTGACGAGTTATTGATCGGAAACGATTTTCATACTTATTGTGACAGTGATCTTGACCTTTGTCCTAGTGATCCCAGTTTCAAAAGTGACCATCTACTGTTCAAGGCCAATTTACATGGGAAGTATCAAGTCAATCGGTCTCTNATTCCGAGTGTCAGCCTGTCTTCTCCAAATGTATAAACTACGTTTATATAAGGGTGGTGGACTTGTGGTGATGTGTGAAGCTGCGTGAAGGTTCTGGTTGACTTCTTTGCATCGGGACAATACAGTTTAAACTTAAAAGATACATCCAAACTTAAAGTATTTCTTTTATTCAATATTATATGTCCTTCAATAATCGCCATGCAGTGTAAATGCAGCACAGAGCACAGAGTACACGCGAGTGTGCAAATAAAGTCATTTAAATGCATATATTTGTGCGGACCATTGTTTGTTGGACCAGAAATGACAAATATAAGTTTGATTGAAACATTTGGAAACAGTTTAGAACACCACTATACAAACACATTTATATATCATTAACAAACGTAATAAAATTATGGGGAGTTTATTGGAATGTTTTCCGTATTTCTGTATCTTTCAGAAACAAATTAAAACTGATCATTTCTGGGCGACCATACTTTTTCAAGAGAACTATTTTTAGACTCAAGTTATTTACGTTTTGTTCTTACACAAAAGGAGCCTGTTTTCAGTGTTTCTATTGCGTAATATTTAATAATACTCTGAAATTATCTTCTATACTGGTATATTTTCCAGCTGGTGTCAGTTGATTTATGAATTAAAGAAGAAAATAAGGACTTACGACTCCAAAGAAGAAACTGATTTATAATGTGGAAAAAAAAATACTATTTTTGAAAGATTTAATTATGACTGGTTCATGTATCACTGAGGTATGTAATCTTAGTTGTGTATAATGTTCCAAACTTAATATAGACTGTTAATATAAGGAATTATTATTTTACATTACCCCACCCACTTCTGACCATTTCAGAAAGTGATATGCCCTTAAGTGTAAAACAAACCAGTGTGTGGTTAGTCCAATAGAAACCAGTGTGTGGTTAGTCCAATAGAAACCAGTGTATGGTTAGTCCAATAGAAACCAGTGTGTGGTTAGTCCAATACAAACCAGTGTGTGGTTAGTCCAATAGAAACCAGTGTGTGGTTAGCCCAAGAAACCAGTGTATGGTTAGTCCAAGAAACCAGTGTGTGGTTAGTCCAAGAAACCAGTGTGTGGTTAGTCCAACCAGTGTGTGGTTAGTCCAACCAGTGTGTGGTTAGTCCAATTTTGTTTAGCTCCAACATAATTGTTCGTAAATGTATGTGCATCGTATTACCGTATTTTACCGTGCTATATAGCATGAACCTACATCGTATCGTACCTACAAGTATACATTCTTAATTATATATAAAAACACTGTCACCATGCACTAATTATACTTTGTTATCATCCACTTTCCGGTTTGGCATTCAATAAAATACACTTCATTTGTAAACAAGTACAAGCTTGCACATCCATCAATTCAAGGTCATGACCAATTGTTCATAATGTGAATGGTCGTGTAAATGTGAAAGTGGTATATCAAAATGCGACATTATAATATAAGAATCCTCTTTAATCTACCGGTACTACTGTTTATTTTTAATATTAAAAACAAATGTAAGTGTGTTGCTTTTCAAAGTTTGCCAGTTAGTATTTCGAAATAGTCAAGTGCATAGTTACTAAACGGCCGATTTCCTAGCTTATCCGCGTTCTTATTAACTTCTCGGGTAAAAGGATACTAAAACATAGATGTATATAAGCAGGACATCCCACAAATCATGACTGTTACGAAGGGTTTTGACGCAAAACATTCTTCCACCAATTGTGTATCTTTCAAGCTCGTCCGACATTTCGTTTCAGCATACTCACTCGATCATATATATCAAGATTTCTTTCTCGAAAAACAGAACTTACCAAAATAGTTAACCCAAATGATAAAGCTTGAGGAATAGGTCTAGATACCATCTATACAACAACTATACAAAAGAGAGCAAATATTTGAGGCTGAGATACACGGTTATGAAACCAACAACAAACAATCTAGTGTTTTGGTAAGGAACTGAACCGGTTCACTGCTAACTATGTTACAACAACGAATTCCGGATTTCAGAATGACGAACTCATTTGACGCTTTGACCAGTTTCTGGGCTATGTGTGCGCCAAATTACACTTCAGTGTGTTTCTTGGATTGGGCGCCGTTTTCTACAGTATTTCAGTCATATCACGGCGGTCAGTTAAAAGGATTTTTTTTAATGGTATTAAATATGTTCACTAACAAATCTATATATATATTGAATAGAACATATTGCCTTATTCGGGATTCGAACCCGGGCCTTCTGGAAGCAAACGTAGTGCGCTGCCACTGCGCAACACCTGCTATAATTATCGATGTATTATAAAAACATAAATACACGTATTTTCCAAATTACCGAGGAAAAGCGTTAAAAACGCTTCATTATTTTACCAATTTCGAATGACTAATATATGTCAATGAACCAATATGTGTTTACATATTGTTTTAGTCATGAGTGTTATTTCGCTTGTTTAAACATAACGAATGCATTTTTAATAAATGACAATAATTTTGAAAATCGACAATCATGCCACAAAAATCGGCCTTATCCCCAAAGCATTGGCATCCAAGGCATTGACTCCAGCTGTCAGTTTAGCTCAGTGGTCGGTACACGCGCTTCTCGCCAATGCGACCCGGGTTCAATGCCCGTTACCGGAAGAATGTGCGTTTGGTTGGAGGTCACCAAAGAAGACAGGTGGNACCGAACCAAATTTGACAATCTGTCAGTACAAGTAAATAGCTGGGAATTGCAGCTGTAATTCAAAATTCGTCCCAACTTTCTTATTCTAGTAAGTTATTTATGTAGGAGTGCTGGGACACACTCCGGGTCCACACAAAATGCAGCCTCAGGCGCGGAATGACCTCGACAATTTTGAAATACACACACACGCACACACGCACGCACACACACACACACACACACGCACACGCACACTCGCACAAAGCGCCCAGAGTGATATGAGTTATCTCCTGCTGATGCAACTTGAGTTGTGTCTTTTTATAGAAGTCAAATGTTTCCGGAATGCGAGATGAATTGATAGCGACGTGGTGGTGTTTATAAATACTGAATATGGTGTCAATAATTGATAATTATTGCATGTAATATGCATGAAATTAATAGTTGGTAATGCTGTGTAATGACACCTCCTCGAATACCGAATGTGAGCCTTATACGTTAATTGTAGCACTTAAACAGTCGGTTGCTTCAATATTTATATTATCTGCAATAATAACGCCACTATGTAGATTTTTATTTTAATATTCATTGAAATGTACGCTTCATTGACTAGTTTAAAACTATTGCAATGTCTAATACATGTATATACAATATTTGAGAACAATACATATGAGCCGCGCTCTGAGAAAAAGGGGTTTAATGCATGTGGATAAAGTGTCGTCCCAGATTAGCCTGTGCAGTCCTTTAAGGAGGACTCTTCTTGACAAAAATCCAGTTTAGGCGGAAAGTGTCGTTCCTGATTGGCCTTTGCGGACTGCACGGGCTAATGTGGGACGACACTATACGCAAATTGATTAAACCCCATTTTCACAGAGCGAGGCTCTTATGTTTTCATTCGAGAGGACGACACAAGGTCGAAGTTGGTATTGTAACATTTAACACCGTATTAAAACTGACTCGTTGCATGTGTAAGTTATTGCACTTTGTCAGTTGAAAGCAGTTTACAAATTGCATGTATTGCTACGCGTATAAAATGAATCATTGTTTAGTTCTCATGTGTTGTTTTTCTTTTCTTTAAAAAAAATCATATACTCATCATTAGAAAACGCACATACATAGTTGGCCAGTCCATGTTTGGGCTGATTTATCAAATTGTATGCAGACGATCATCCCAATAAAAGCTAGAAGGCGCTATAAGCCGTTTGTGCACAAATGCTGATATGACCATGTGGCTCTTAAGGGGCCGTTTTACATTAGTGCGTGTGCGCGATAAATATTAAACCTTTGATTGCTGGAACAGGATTTTGAAGGCCTTTGAAAACAGTTTGGATCCAGATGAGACGCTACAGAACGTGGCGTCTCATCAGGATCCAAACTGTTTGCTATTCTGATAGTATTCTTTGGGAAAAAAATCAAAGAAAATGCTAATTTTAGAAGTTTAGCAGACAACATTTTAGCAGACGACAAATTTCCCAGCATGCAAAGGGTTAATAGCTTCAGTTTTATCATTCAAGCGAACTGATTCAATATCCTTTATCAAATGCAGATTACATTTACTAATTTTGCGGTTTGCTTCTTGATATAGTTTCAGTGCGCATATGGTCATATAATAACAAGAGGGCCAAAGGCATGAGCACCGAAGCAAATAAACTGTTCTAATCAGCTTTTGTGTTTGTTTGTTTTTTGTTTTTGTTTTTTATAAATACATGTGGCTTCTGCTTTTGCTCTTTTACCCGGAACCATTTGGGTTAGATATCATTAGAACAATTGTTAGAACAAACAACCCCTTCCCCATGTTTTTCCACGGACCGGTAGCATGTTCAACCTTGGCCGAAATATCATTTAAGAAAATGTTCAAAGCAAGTTTCAGAAAGATTGGACACAAAATGTGACTTGCGGAGTGTTCACAAGGTTTCGCCTTTTTCCGAATTCAGCCAAGATATAATAACAACAATGAGTTTGAGTAAGTTTCATGGAGATTTGACAAAACATAAAACTTCTATAGAGTGTTCACATAGATACACTAAATTTTCACAGGTTTTACTTTACTCATATCGCGAAAACTGCCCCGTCCCCTAATGGCCATATTTTTCAATTGATCTGAACTGTAAACGAACTCGGCCGAGATATTATTAGAACAAAGGTTCTGGGTAAGTTTCATTAAGAGTAGACCAAAATGCGATTTCACACGGATTCAATCTATCCATATATGGAAAACAGTCCGGCCATCTGGCGGTCATGTTTTCCTAAGGACCGGAATCATGTTCAAACTCGGTCGACTTGTCATTAGAACAAATATCATGAGCAAATGTTTTTGAAAATTCGACGAAAAATATTACTTCATACTGTTTGCACAAGCTTTTTCTTTAAACCAGTTTCCTATTGCTGACCCCAACGTAACCCAGTTCCGAACTCAGCCGAGATATTATTGGGACAAATGAGTCGCGTTCTGAGAAAACTGGACAAAATGCATGTGCGTAAAGTGTCATCCCAGATCAGTCTGTGCATTCCGCACAGGCTAATCAGGGACGACACTTTCCGCCTTAACTGGATTTTCGCTAAGAAGAGACATCATTTAAACGAAAAATTCCATAAAAGCGGAAATTGTCGTCCCTGATTAGCCTGTGCGAACTGCACAGGCTAATCTGGGATGACAATTTACGCACAAGCATTATGCACAGTTTTCTCAGAACGCGACACAAATGTTCTGACAAAGTTTCATTAAAATTGGGCAAATAATGTTGCCTCTAGAGTGATCACAAGATAAATGTTAACGACACTGTCACATGAGAGACGACGAACGATGGACAAAAGGTGATCGCAAAAGCATATAGCTCATTATAAAAACAGCGTGAGAAATATAAAATCTTTTTGCTACAGCCTCTGCTCTCACATTTGTCTCAACTTTATTTCGCACATGCAACTGTTTCATTTCAAGTATTCCTGACAAGCAAGACACGTTGACATTGTTTCGTTTTTGTTTTATGAGTTTATAAAGTGAAGCAAATATATGTAGCTAAACTGACAAGTACGAGTATGAGATACATGTGTTGAGGGTAATTGTTCGTGTTTAACTAGTCAGAACAGTCCTATCCTTCATATTTCTTTAAATTTTGTGAACACTTCAGTTTTTTTATTAAATAAAGCCATATTTTTCTCTGATCCTCACTTTGACAACGTTCTTGCCAAACGCATTGTGCAGTTTTAAATGTAAGATATCAGACGCTATTCTTCACAGATATGCGAAAAATCATAATTGTGTACATGTGTTTGTGAACAATAGTATATGTGAAAAATAGTACTTGTGAAAATAGGATTCATGTGAAAAATAAAATTGGAAAAAATAAAATTGGAAAAAATAAAATTGGAAAACAGCAATTTAAAAAATAGTTTTAGTGAAAAATAGTATTTGTGAAAAATAAGATCGTACACAGGTGTATTGTTTCTTTCGCGCGTACCTTATCATGGTCTCCGTTGCACTGTCCTCCAAGGAACGCTGCACTGCCTTCCAAGCGTTCCGGATACTGAAGATCTGCCGGTAGTGGGTGAACGGAAGTCGCGGGTCCACGGTCTTGCGTGCCGACTGGGACTCCGGGAGATTTACTGTCCGCTTAGATTTTTTATTTCCAGTGTCAGTGCTAGTTTTAGAATCCTTTGATTTGCTTGATGACGATTTCGAACGTCGGAATTTCGACTTTAAAGCGCCCATGTCGGATGTTTGTTAGTTGTATGTGACCTCAACTAGATGTATTACTTAGTTGAATACAACCCACATTATGTGATCGGTTTTCTTGTCTTTATAACCAGAGAAAATCACCGACTCGTTTAACAATACAATAAGCTGATTTTTTCTCACGCTTGAAATATTGAACACTTGAAACATTACCCGCACTGTCCAAATCGCTTATTTGCTTAACGCCAAGAGTTAACGTAATTAAAAACACATAAATTCCTTCAGCAGTCTTGAATAGTATACAAGTAGATGCAAAGTAAACAGTCCCGTCTGAAAGGTGCCTTTCACTCGATATTGATCTTCTGGCATTAAATACACATAAAATTGTAGAAGTACGATTTAATAAATACGCAAACTGTCAAGTCTGAACGTAAACCACGGATTAACTGCCGATAGTTGATATACCCGAGTATTGAAAACGTATTATTGCATTAGTCCTAATTCGTTTATTCCGATTTAATGGAACACACACAACACAGGCGACAAACAGTATGGAAGTAAATGTAAAGTAAATACTGCGATAGGTAAGAACGCTGTATATTTCTTTTCCCCAAACGCACAGTGGCTACACAACATATTCATGTTGAAGATAGTGTATAAACTGTTGTATCTTATCGAGATGTCAGTTGCAGATACACCGAATTCACGCTGTACGCTTGATATGCATGTTTGACCCACAAAACAGCTGTTGCGGTTCTTTTGTTTTATAATTACATGTTGCTCACGTTACTAACTGTACCTGAATACACATAAATCTCCACGAATACTATAGCTGAATTGCGAATATTAACTTAACGTACTTGACCTCAATGTTTTGGTCACCAGATCGAAGTATCGTTCGCGTCAATCGTGATACATCGACTATCTCCGGAATACTCCGTACGATGGATTTATGCAATAAATCGTCTGCTGATTCAGACTGTGTTCGCGTGGGCCAACGTTTGCGCGTGGGTATCACCGAAAAATAGCTATTATTTGAAGGGGCATATCGGCTGTATCCCCCCACCTCAAAATAGACACCTATTAAAACAGTGCGTATTCATTCTCTGCACATATATATGTGTATCTAAATGCAAGAACGTATTGATGGCAACGAAAACGAAAAATATGCATACAATGCTAACATTTTTTTTTCGTTACTCCATCCCTCGCGGCTTCAGAAATTGCCCGCTTCGATGCGAATTTCCAACACAATCGTAAGAACAGTTTTCAATAGAGCGCATTTTCACATTGGTTCTTCTTGTACTTAAAATTATTAAATGTTTAAAATATAAATAGTTATACAAAAACATAGCCGTCTTCATGACTCGGTGTTCCGTGACTGACTGTATGGATGTGATTAGATTGGTACCTTATTTTGTTAAAAAAACACGTTTATTTTATACATACACTATTCAGATATATAATAATAAACCAAATAAACTATGGTTATAACTTATAAACCTCATATACTAGTATAACACAGAATGCGCTCAAACAAATCGTAACTCATTAAGAGTGGTTTTGTACACAAACACACAC
>VMBQ01000679.1:109521-163136 GCA_007657795.1 Dreissena rostriformis
ATGACCCCTATTGATTTTGAGGTCACTAGGTCAAAGGTCAAGGTCACAGTGACTGGAAATAGGAAAATGGTTTCCGGATGATAACTCAAGAACGCTTACGCCTGGGATCATGAAACTTCATAGGGACATTGGTCATGACCGGCAGATGACCCCTATTGATTTTCAGGTCACTAGGTCAAAGGTCAAGGTCACAGTGACCTGAAGCAGTAAAATGGTTTCCGGATGATAACTCAAGAACGCTTAGGCCTGGGATCACGAAACTTCATAGGGACATTGGTCATGACCGGCAGGAAACCCCTATTGATTTGCAGGTCACTAGGTCAAGGGTGAAGGTCACGGTGACTCAACACAGTAAAATGGTTCACCACCACCACCACCACCACCACCACCCACCACCACCGTTCACAGAGACAAAAAACGTATTCACACAATGGCTGCCACTTCAACTGACAGCCCATATGGGGGGCATGCATGTTTTACAAACAGCCCTTGTTGGCCTGTCTGTCCGTCATTGTGTGTGTCTGTCTTAAAACTTTAACCTAGGTTAAAGTTTTGTCATAACTTTTGCATTATTGATGACAGCATCTTGATACTTGGCATGCATGTGCATCTCATGGAGCTGCACATTTTGAGTGGTGAAAGGTCAAGGTCATCCTTCAAGGTCAAAGGTCAAAAAATACAATCCAAGGGAAGTAATTCAGCTTTAAAGGGAGATAATTTCTAAACCTGCCAAATGATATATTGAAATTTTATTTCAAAGCGGCGCAATAGGTGGCATTATGTTTCTGACAAACACATCTCTTGTTTAAAAACAACAATCATATGACTTAAACGATAAAATTGTAGAGGTTTGTGGACACACTAAATGTTGAATGGAATTGGTGCAGCGTTAATTTAATAAATCTCGACCTACAAGACTAGTATTAATTCATTTCTAACACAGCTTTAGACAGTAGACAGGGAATTACACATTCCGCTTTTATTGTACTTTTTTTATTCATAGGAAGACTGTTCTTGACGAAAATCCAGTTAAGGCGAATTGTCTTCTCTAATAAGCCTGTGCATACCGCGCAGGCTAATCTGGGACGACACTTAAGGCACATGCGTTAAACCCCCTTTTCACAGAGCGAGGCTCATTTATTTATTTTGTGACGTTTATCTTTATTTTGATAGAAATGTAACATGCTGCATTTGTTTGCATAGTATTTCAGCATGTGATGTTCAGGAATAAAACATGTGATTGTCACACAGAGGAATAAAACATGTGATTGTCACACAGAGGAAATCTAGAGTGTGCTTGTAATGCCCTTCATTATTGCAGAATAACCTATAGTCGATATCCTTGTATATGTATATGCCGGTTAGATTATATCTTTTAAATGTACAGTTTGTGTATAATACTGAATAACTAAAACGATACTTTGCCAAGTGTGTGAATGATAATGTTGCTAACGAATACATTTTTTTTGCCGATTGTGCCGCTGAAGTTTCCCTAAATGTCTATGTAAGAATAAATCGCTATGAGTGATGTCAATAACTAGTATTATGAAAAAAAAAACTAACAGTATGAATGCGCTTGTTTTATTTTAAAGATTTTTCTTAAACTGTGCATAGTCTATTCCTTGTAAACCTCTACTTAGATCCGTACAGAGAGTTGGCCGATTTTAAAAGTAACACGCTAATTACAGTCAGGGGTGGTTATCGCTGACTGTAGTTTGATTTTATCTGATCTTCTTAAAGTCTGAGATTTGTAATAATTTCCTGTGATGCACAAAAAAGCTTAGTGTACTTCATAATTTTAATTATGCATATACATGTATGAACTCTTCCGCTACAAATATAAATCATGATTTGTGGTTTGACTAAGGTTTGCTATTAAGGGTCAGTACCAGATTTGCTATTTAGGGTCAGTTCAAATTATTCCATTTAACCTATTACATGTATTCATATTGTATGTCGATTTCTGAATGAATGCATAAAAGATTTAACAGTTTGGTGAATCATAGTTTTTCCATACTCCAGCCAAATATTTTGGTAACATAAGTTGTTCACAAGCAAACCACTAAAAATGACTTAAAATCTCTGGATTCACACGGTCCAGAGGTTTGGTATTTGGTTTGTAACATCATAATTATAGTGGTCTTAATAACAAATTTATTCAAATTTTAACTGCGTGTCCAAAATTGGCTCTGCCCTGCTGGTAGTTAAGTTTGCTTATTGTACATAGTGAAAAAAAATCTCCCAGCTTAGATCACTCTAGTATGTGAAGTCAGGTGAGTTATTCATTGTCATCATGGCCCTCTTGTGTCACTTAAATGCCCAATCGATGCCCAATAAATGGACGTTCATGTATATCAAAATAGGTTGACTCTGGAGCAATCCTGGTTTTTTAAACATAATCAGTGTCTAACAAACAAACATGCATTATTTACAATACTTACATATACAAGTAATACAACTATTCACTTAAACTTAGACTCAGTTATGACTTTCATATGGGCATCAATGTATGTTTTCATTACAGATTCCAGTTAAGAATTGAATTTGACAGAGTGAACAATGCAGAAGTTTCATCTGTTAACACTGGCTGTGGCACTTCTTCTATTTGCAACAAGAACTGTCTCCTCTGTTGACGGTTCTTCAACAACTTCAAAACCTAGTGCCTCTTTATCAGTAGCAAATCCGAGCTCTTTAAGTTCACCTTCCACTACAACCAGTAGTGTCACAACACGCAATCCATCATCAACTGCTTCTTCTAATCTTACATCACCTTTATCCCCCATCAGTTCAACCTTAACCACAGTGAAATCATCCATCTCTCCATCCACAACTACAAACCCAACTACAATCGCAACTACAAACCCAACAACCAGCACAAACCTGCCAATCACAACTACAAACCTTACAATCACAACTCCAAAAAAAACAACCACTGCAAACCAAACAACCGCTGCAAACCAAACAACCGCTTCAAACCCAACAACCGNACATGCATTATTTACAATACTTACATATACAAGTAATACAATTATTCACTTAAACTTAGACTCAGTTATGACTTTCATATGGGCATAAATGTATGTTTTCATTACAGATTCCAGTAAAGAATTGAATTTGACAGCGTGAACAATGCAGAAGTTTCATCTGTTAACACTGGCTGTGGCGCTTCTTCTATTTGCAACAAGAACTGTCTCCTCTTCAACAACTTCAAAACCTAGTGCCTCTTTATCAGTAGCAAATCCGAGCTCTTTAAGTTCACCTTCCACTGCAACCAGTAGTGTCACAACACGCGATCCATCATCAACTGCTTCTTCTAATCTTACATCACCTTTATCCCCCATCAGTTCAACCTTAATCACAACTGCAAAACCAACAGCCACCACAAATGTAATAACCACCGCTAATCTAACAATCGCAACTACAAAACCAACAGCCACCACAAATGTAATAACCACCACTAATCTAACAATCGCAACTAAAAAACCAACAGCCACCACAAATGAAACAACCACCGCTAATCTAACAACTGCAACTACACCACCAACATCAACTACAAACCTAACAACTACAAGACCAATAACAACCACAAACCTAATGACCACAATTTCGAAACCACCAACCATCACCAACATAACAACCACAAATCTAATAACAACAAGCCTAACAATCGCAACTTCAAACCCAACAACCGCTGCAAACCAAACAACAACTTCAAACCCAACAACCAGCACAAACCTGCCAAACACAACTACAAACCTTACAATCACAACTCCAAAACAAACAACCACTGCAAACCAAACAAACACAACTTCTAAACCAACAACCAGCACAAATCAAACAACAACTGCTAATGGGTCATCGTCCACAGAAAAAGCATCAGAAAAACCAAGTCCAAAAGAGTCATCATCTTCTAATAGTAAGTTGTCAATTTACATTTTTAATTATGAGTACATATTGGACTTGGGAAATTTGTCGTCTGCTAAAATGTCGTCTGCTGAATTTCTAAAATTAGCATTTTCTTTGATTTTTTTTTTCAAAGGATACTATCAGAATAGCAAACAGTTTGGATCCTGATGAGACGCCACGTTCTGTGGCGTCTCATCTTGATCCAAACTGTTTGCAAAGGCCTTCATGCTGTCTTCTGACATTGGGCATAATGGTGTCGTCTGGAGGCAATTGTAGTGATGGCATGAGTTTGGTATAGATCTTACATTCCAGAGCAATTGAATCTATAAAGAAATTGCAATTACTCTCACTCATCTGACTTTCATTCAGACTCCTTATTCAAAACTTGTGTTTTTTTAGTACTTAAGTTCAATGTTTTCATGCAACTGAGAACACTTGTTTCAGGTGGGGGGACCAAGGTGACCATAGCTGTTGTTGTCACATGTTTGGTAGTGTTCTTCGTGATTGTTGGTGGCGTGTGTTTGTACATGCGCAGGAAAAGGAGTTATTTTGGGTAGGTTTTATTGGTTAATATTAATAAACTATTATTTTTATGGTATGCTTATTATGTTGTATTCTAGCATGTTACTTGCTCATCCTTCTGTAGACGAAAAAGCAATTATCATTGTGAACTAATTAACAATTTAGAATAAGTCCTTATTATAAGTTAATAATATATAGTTCAAATTGCAAAATCTTAAATTTTGTCATATCATTTTAGAGTCAAAAGTTTTTATACCAATAAGGAATTTGTAACTCTTTGGTGTTCTGATGTGTGGCTTTTAATAAATTTTTATTATTTAACACACAATAATAAACAGTAAATTTATTCTAAAATGACATATATTTCAGTCCTCTTCTGTGCAGGTGGATGGATTGTGTAGTTAGCTACATGAGATGTTGTTGTTTTTCATATTGAAAAATAAAATACTTGTTCTTGTGTATGTATAGCGAATGAAGCACGATCATGACCATGCAAGTTACAAACCCTGAGAATGATAACAATGTCTCAATCATAAATACTTTTGTTAATATTCCCCTTAATTTGTTTTCCAGACAATTTCGGATGGCACGACTTCGTGAGGAAGATGAGGAGGAGGAAAACAGGTTTGCCGCGGACATGGAGTAGACCTGAGAGGGCTTGGATTGTGTATGGACAAGACCTGAGAGAGTTTGAATTTCGCATACGTGAAATAGACCTGAGAGAGAGATATAATTTTGTTAATATGGAATGGACCTGAGAGTGACTGGATTTTAAACAAGGAGAAGGTCTCAACAGACTTTTTTGAAAAAAAAAACAAATGAAAGAGGTCAATGGTCTCATCATTGGTGCTGAACAAATAATAATTTGTAATGCTTATGTTTTTTATTTCAATGATGAATGTATGTCTGAAATATGGAATCGTTAACCATAAAATGTGTGGTTTATTTATCAACAATTTAAAGAAAAGTGCTCATAGTCAATGCAAAGTTTTAATAGCCAGTCATATAAATGCAAAGTTTCCATGTAAATGTTAAAAGCCAATGCAACACTAGAGAAGACACAAATTTGCAATTCTGGCTAATTGTGTAAAGTGCAAACATAGAATATTTGTTCAGATGGTTATTTTTCTACAACCAAGACTACATTCAAAATTTATTAAAATTATGGCAAATGTTTTAAACCAGATTATTGTTGACAATTATTGTTGCATATAAATTTCTTATTTTTACAAAATAATAGTGATTCATTTGTGATTTGTCATATACTGGTAATGATGTGATTTGAAATTACCAGAACTCGAGTAACTTCAGGGTAACTAAACATTAATGGGTTTATATGTTTTTCTTTAGTTCCTGTAATAGGTGATAACAATATGTTATTCTATAAAACTCTAAACAAAACTACAGCTATCTAAATTATGTTTAATTAGTTTGGGACTCACTAATGATGATAAGCAATCGTACTTGAAAATTGTACAATATAATTAAAAGGAAAGACCAAAGACTGTAGTTGTATATCTAATATTTGTTGCTTATATAATATGAAGCATGTCATGCGAATTTGGGTCATGTGGCATATGTGACAATCACAGCTTTAAAGTCACACAATATTTCTTGGTCTCATTTGCAGTCATGGTAGCTCCTGACCATGGTTCGTGGATGTGCAGTCTGGCCGCTGTAAAGTCACGCAATGTTATGTGGTATCATTACAGGACAGGATAGCTCCTGACCAGGCTGCACGTATGTGCTTGTTGGGCGGGAGCTACACTCACCGCATGAGACTTAAGACCCATTTTCGTTTGATGTGGCTCATTTGTTGCTTATGTAATTTGTTACATATTTAATTGCATTACATATAGTGGAGTTTGTTAAATCGTTTGCATAAATTTGTATTAGAAATTAGATCTTGCCATATCAAAGAAATATTTTAATGCGTGTCATCTGTATTCTTGGTGGCCTGTTCTTACGAAAGTATTGTATGTAACTCAGTCAAGATACTAGAATCAAAATTTGTTTTAAGTAATACTGAAGAATATGAGCCTTAGCCCTTTGCATGCTGGGAAATTTGTTGTCTGCTAAAATGTCGTCTGCAGAATTTCTAAAATTAGCATTTTCTTCGTTTTTTTTTTCTAAGACCACTATCAGAATAGCAAACAGTTTGGATCCTGATGAGACGCCACTTTCTGTGGGGTCTCATCTGGATCCAAACTGTTTGCAAAGGCCTTCAATATCCGGTTCCAGCGCTCAAAGGGTTAGTTTCGTAAACATTTCATTTGTTATTTTCTTCGCAAGTTTTGCGTGTGTGAAAATGATTGTTATGTGCTGGATGTGGCTAGAGTTGTCTAAAGTCCTAGACTGTACCAAAGTACAATTATAGCTAAAATTTCACACTGTGAGTAGAAGTGATACACGATGTAAGAATCTTAATATTGTTAGGTATTCACTATTCAGAGTACACAGTGTGTCAAATGCATGTTTTCAAGTGTTCAATAAGTTGTTGTTACATGATAAGTAATTGTATGCTTTAAACCAAATCATAAATAAACCACAAATACATTTTAGCACTAAAAATGTCAACTACAATTTTTGTTTTCCTTTTTTAAATGTTCATCATTAAAATTTTGTTCTTCTGTTAAGAAATGATAAGGGTGCAATTAAGCACTGGGTATTATTAACTTACTTCAATTGTGTTTCATGAAAGTATTATAATGTGGAGATCATTTATTCCTATGCAAGTCTAAAATTGATGTGAATATTGTTATGTACCGGTATATGCTTGAAGTAATATGCAAAAGTAATCAAAATCATAGCTAAAATACCTTATTTGTATACATGTATCTATTTCAAATATTGCCATTTTACTAATGAAGACATTAAACATTCATTTTTCTTATACTGAAGATACAGGTCTTATAATTTTTTTATAATGAATTTCATTTAACTTCCTTCACAAATGGTGTTATTTGTACTTCAGGAGATTTCATATTTTCGAACATGACTTTCATTGATTGATCTTATTTAAAACCTTTTTTATGTCCCCCTTTTGAAACAGGCAACATAATAGCAGTCAGACTGCGAGTGTTAAGATGTCCCACGTAAAATTCTTGTCTGAACCATAACTTTACCATATTTGGATGGATTTTAAAATAACTGGGCACAAATGAAAATCATCTTAAAACGATGTGTCGCGGGTAACACGTGTCCCTCTTTATCTCAAAGGTCAAGGTCACACTTTGAGGTCAAAAGGTTACATTTTAAAACAAGTGGATTTTGCAGGCATCTGTGTCCAATCAACACATGTCTTGGATTTCTCACAATCTGTAAAACCTAATACTGTTTTAGATTTATTTCTGTGTTTTCTGTAGGTTTGATCCCATGTACCTAATTATTCTTTAATTGCTGGTTTATTTTCTGTTTGTTATGTGGTATATGTTTTTGCTATTGTATGAATCAAAATAACTTGCATATCATCCAATTGTTTAGACAAATATGTATTTTATTGCAATAAGTCTATGCAGGACACAAAATGTCAGCACCATTATAATGTACAAACATTACTTGTACTGGCATTTAATGTGTATGGGCAAACAATGCTCATGATCATTCTCACTGTTAAGTATTTTTGATACTCTATTTCAATATATTTATGTACTTAGATTCAGATTATTTTATTTTGTAGTGTGCTTTTTACTTTTTTTGTATTTTCATTATAGATATTTGTTCTTACTTATATGACTTGCATACATCTACTCTTTTTCTAATGAGGCCAAGCCTTATCAAACAATGCTGAACTATGATGTGGTTGTTGGTTTTCACATGTTATGATTCCTTTAGACATATCTGTAATATATAGATGTCTTTCCGGATTTTTACACTTTATACTTAGTACTTTATATTAGTTAGTGTGTTTACTATGTAGAAAATCAAGTGAGCTTTTGTCGTCCCTTCGTTGTCTGCATAAAAAATTAAGTGATTATGTTAATCTCTACATAGGAGATCAATCAATCAAGGATTTTGTGTGAGTTATGTCTTTTTGTTAGCTTAGATATTTTCTGTATGTCAAGTTGCATCTTTCTAGAACAGGTATTGATTCTGAACTAAAATAATTGATCAAATGTTTGAACTTTGTAGAACATATAAGGAGGTTACTTTTTAAAGGATTTGGTCGGAGTGATTGCCCTTTAATCAACATAGATCTTGCTTTATGCTTTTTTTTTCAATAAAGTTTTTCAATATTTCAATAAGACAAATCTTTTCTTATATATTATGTGACCATTATCGTATATGAACAAATGACCACTTATTGACCAGAATGTGTATTATAATTCTATCAGAAGCTGACCATTAGAAAATTCAGAAAAGTAAATATAGCAACCTGTCCTGTCGTTTGATAACGGATGCCGAGACCATGCTCTTACTCACTTAATACACAATTAATACGAAATCAGATGTGATGATCTCTCATTTTTATTAATGCATATAAACACTAGATATTAAAAAAATATAATATGTAATAATTATTTGATTGATCTTTAACTTTTCATTTGTTACAAAAGCCAATATATTATCATGGTCACATTATGTGCTGTGTGTATACATTTTTGTAATTATTACTTACTTGCGCATGCATCTCTTGGAAATCTTTTTTTATTTATATTACCGAATTTTACTTAATAGTTTGCTTTATTAATCAAGGTTGTCTTATTATTTCTTGCATTAATTGTTGGGAAATAATACATATCGTTTTGTTATTGCTTCTTGTTAATTGCAGATGTATTTGGATATTCACCAATTTCAAGTTTGTTACATCACATGTTTTATAATAAAAGGACAACATTTTTTTTGTAATTGAATCATTTTTTCTCACGTCTGACAATGTATACGTAAACCAAGTGACCTTTTTCAATTTTTGTGAAACACGACACACACCTTACTTAACATTTTGGAACCGGGACGTAATTGAATATGATTTCATTCAAGTTATACTTGGGGTATGTTAAAAACTTCGTTTTTCAGGTTCAGATGGCAACATAAACATAGTTCATTAATGCTACTACATAATTTAACGAGCACGGCAATGCAATCTCGCGTTTTAGCAATGGAAACATGTATATAAGGTGGTTACTAAGTATTAAAATGGTACGGTTTCATGTTTGGTGTTACGCATTACATTTCCATACTTAACACCCGGTTCTTTGTCAGCTGGTCGTAACAGGTGATTGCGTGGTCACATTGTATTCACACGTTGAGTGGGATCATGTACAATATGCATCGTCCTCTGTTGGTTGTGTTTGTTTAGGACCAATATGGATACATGTACATAAGTAGGATGCCGTTAATTTGCGACGAACTACACTAGTATCTCCTCAATGATGCATGCACATTATTGGTACCATTACAATATTTTAACGTATGTGAATCTTACGCTGGTTCTTGAACATTAATTGCCCATTAAACTGTTGGTTGTACTCCCGTTACAAAGTAAATGAGATAAACTAGAATCACCATGGACGTCTGTCTTGCTGTCATTTAGTAGACACAAACTGTCCCTTACACTTTTCAACGTACACCCTTCAAAATTGCAGGCATGTGCGACTTGTATCGTCCTAATTTAACAATTACAATATTTATGTACCCTTTTAAACTTAGTATTTCTGTAACAATAGTATTGATAATATAGACTTTTTATATCAAAGACATACATCTCTGAAACAACAACATCAAGAAGTCTTATATGTGGTATGTAACATTGAATATTCACCCTCTACGTCATTTCATCAAATTATGATCATAGGTTCATTACTGGCTACACCTACCAAGACCTTTATTGCAAAACGTTCATAAGAAGTTTCCTATGAAACCACAAGACCCACAGTTGTAAAATTAAGTATGAGACATTGACTTGTGGTTCTTTGCAAACTTCGTTCAAAATATACTCCAATGATCATAATTTGCCAAGCCCCCTGGCTCGGGTCCATTTTTTTGTACCATTACATGTGCCTGTGGGGACAGTGGTCTAGTGGTAGGATGCTGGTCTAGGGATCGAGAGGTCCCTGGTTCGAATCCCACTCGGGGCACTGGATTTTTCTGAGCAAAAAATTAATCCCACGCTTGCTCCTCTCCACCCAGGTGTATAAATGGGTACCTGTAAGGGAAATAAGTCAATGTGCCGTGGCTGCCTGGTGCGCCATATGTAAACGGACGACTTAAATCCCAGTGATCGGGGGGTTAATGTCGAAGTCGGCTGAAGATGCATATCGAAGCAGACTATAAACCGCAACTTTAACTAACTTTAACTTTGGGATGGGGGGAGGGGTCGTCACTACTGTGATTAGTTCTTGTTCCATTACAAATACAGTTGTTATTTGTGAAATTTGCAGTCTTATATTTAAATAAAGTGTAAACAATTATGTTTATAATTTGTTAAAGAAACATTATCAAAAACACGATATGAATATTAATAACCATAACTACATACTAAAGTTTAATTTACCATGTATCCTATATTTACTTTTGACAGTAAAGGAAACACACTTCTTGAGTAAGTAAGCGCACAACATCAAGACACAAAATAAAGGTAAACAGTCTTTAAGTTCGCACATATTTACAACTCATCCGTAAAATTGTACAGTTTTGTCAAGAGAATTATTGCTTAACTGTGTATATATTAATAATTACAAGACAGCGAAACACAAGTCAGCGCACTTTCTGCGCTCTTAGCGATAAAATTACTGTTCCACACCACGCCTAATTATGCCTTATCATTGTCGCTGACTTCCTGGTACACATATTGTCCAAGTAATCGAAACAGGTGCCAATAAGCGGCATTATTGTATGGAACACATCTGATAGAACATCCGTAGACATTTCAAGCAAAGGATTTACCATTCACAAGTTCCATTACGTGTCCACACATGTTAAGTGCGGTCTCGAAATGCCCATGACATGTATTTATACCTCCACTCAGGATCGTGATGCAATATTCATCAAGTTTTGTGAACTATTCTTTTTAGCTCACCTGAGCACAACGTGCTCATGGTGAGCTATTGTGATCGCCTTTTGTCCGTCGTCCGTCGTGCGTCGTCCGTCGTGCGGCGTCAACATTTACCTTGTTAACACTCTAGAGGTCACATTTATTGTCCAATCTTCATGAAACTTGGTCAGAACATGTGTCTCAATAATATCTTGGACGAGTTTGAAAATGGTTCCGGTTGGTTGAAAAACATGGCTGCCAGGGGGCGTGGCAGTTTTCCTTATATGGCTATAGTAAAACCTTGTTAACACTCTAGAAGTCACATTTTTGGTCCAATGCTCATGAAACTTGGTCAGAACATGTGTCCCAATAATATCTTGGACAAGTTCGAAGGGTTCCAGTTGAATGAATGATTTATATCAAGAATTTAGAGGCGTTGCACCTGAAAATGAGTGGACTTTTATTTGCTCGACTACTTTGCGAATAATCCGAGCTATACTACTCAGACATTTGTCGGCGTCGGCGTTTTAGGTAAACGTGTAGCGTCTCCATTGCACTGTTTCTACAACAGTTATTCAATTGAACCTTCACACATGTGTTCGGGGGAATTGTTTGAGATCACTGACCATGTTCAATAACTCTGACCTGCCATTTAGCAGAAGTATGTCCCTTTGTTTACTTTAAAATTCCGGTAAACGTTTTCTGTCACTCACCAAAACCTCTCACTTTGACCAGCCTTTTAGCAGAATTATGCCCATTTTGTACTGAATAGTTGGGTTAAGGTTTTCATGCAATATGCAACTGAGAATTAGATTTGCTTGCAACAAGTATATATGTCTGTAACCACTACAGATATTCATTTGAAACGACACAGATGTTTTCGGGACCATCATGTGAGGTCGATGATCAAGACTTATAACTCTAACCATCAATTCAGCACAATTATGCTTTTTTGTACTTAGTAATTTCAGGTTAGCGCCTTCGTGCATCATCACAATATATCTACTACAGATAGTCAATACATTATCAATTTATGTCATAATGGTCAATATATATAGGATTGAACAAATCAACAGCACTAACCTGCAATATAGCTGAATAGTGCCCCTTTATACTTATAAAAAAGGTTTATGTATCTTGTTTCTTATCAAGAACTTCAGTTTGCATTGACCAAGCTTGATGAAACGTTTAATATAGCATGCATGCATAGAGACACTGCATTTGGGGACAGTTGGATCAAGATCCCTATGGCTTAAATAGTCTATTTTAAATAGCTTCAGTTAGGATGGACATATTTGATACAATTGTGTGTGTATGTACCTAAAATGCTAATCAAGCGCATGATAGCATGTGGGGCAGTGGGGTCACGGTCACCGTTACTAAAAATATGAGTTTCCGCTCATAAACCAGAATGTTGATGGAGGTTTTGCGATGGAATGTGGATGTATGTAGCTTATATTTAGACCTAGCTTAGGATTGTATAGTTATTTAAATTAAAATAAATTCAATGGTACAACAATGAACATCTACTAGTTGTGTTGATTATAACCAACTATCATAATTATTACAGTTTTTTGTCACATATATGTCAACATAGTCATTATATTAGGTGACTTATAGACAGTGTACATTACAATATCAAGAATATGCAAGCTGCTTTGGACAGCTCTTGTTAAAACGCAAATCAGTGTGATTTGGCTAAAGAGACCATAGCTTCAAAAGTTATGGATCCGGCTCAATATTAGAGTAGCAGGTCCTTAATTGTCTTTAAATGAGAAAATATTATTTTTAAAGTGTCAAAAACAAACTTGTAATATGCTTTGGAATAGCGGCTCCAAACATGTTTAGAAAATCTGTCTTTAGAAAACAAAAGCAAAGATCAAACAAAAAAGATCAATCTTATTAAAATAAACCGCATTCTAAATAAAGTAACCTGACATGTAATGAAAGCAACATGTATCAAACCAGCTCTACTCAATACAAAATATATGGCAGTTGAAGTGGAAGTATCTGCCTTTATCAAAAAAGTTTCTGGCTTGATCTGGCACAGATGATTTGATGCAATTAGTTCAATGTACAAAATGCAGCATTGTGGAATGGTAAAATTGAATCTTTAGGATAAAGAGAATGTCGTACAGAATTTCAGATTTTTTCAAAGAAAACGTGTTTTATATTGTATGTTTTCATGTCCACAGGAAATTTTAAACACCCTTAAATACGTTTTGGTTGCCGTAACCTGGTCTCGTAATGTCCCCGACATCCAGCTATACCTACACCCTGTGTCGTGATGCAATATTTTTCCAGTTTTAGGAACGCTTCTTCTTTCTTTTCGGAACTGTTTGACGCCAGGTATTGGAGATAGTAGAGGAATGGTTTGGCTGACACAACACTATCCATCCATTTTGACAAACCTTTATACGTTCCTCGTGCAATATGATCATCGGGCGTAATTGTCCTGTGTATTTCATACTGTAAGTGAAACGGCGCGCTGTTAATTGCATGCCTTGTGAATTATACAGTAAATATTGCATTTGAAACACATTTAAGATAATTTTCTCTTGGTGTTGACAGGTGTGTTGTCAGATTCTTATTCCAAAAATGTCCCTGAAACGTCATCTCTCAGTGCGAAATGAAACATGTCTGGTTTTATCATCATTTCAATCTTCTCTAGTAAGGCATCTGCCTGCTCAAAATGTTGTGTTTGAACAATCATTGATGCGTACTTCAGGCTCAGATGTATTTGATCAGAACCCACAGACTCCTCGTACAGCCGGGCAATATCTTCTGTAATATCTTGCCTATTTTCTATACATTGATATGCTTTTATCGAAGCAAGAATGCAAGATGTGGTCTCGAAAAATAACAACAATTCAGTGCTATGTTCGTTTCCATTATGTTTTGCAGAAAGATAGTTGCGCCATTTTTCAAAAAAACTTTCAAACATCTGCGTTGGGAATGAGGCTGCATGATAATAGACAGCTTTCATGAAAGCAACTCGTGATTGCCATATCATTTCTAAAATTATTTTTAAACGAATTCCTTTTCAAGTTGATAATTTGGTATCTGGATTGGCTGATAATCTGTTCCCAATGTTATCCATTTTAAAATTACATAAGCATTGCAAATTAGAATTAATAAGTGTTATAAGTGGAACAAATTCGTGAACTTTAAGCTTTAGTGTAAATAAATTAACATGTTCAACAGTATAGTGTGGACAAACGCGGCGTTTCAGAAACCGTTTTAATGTGTTTAAACAAAAGAGTGCACATTTTACAAGATTGTCATTTCTCCAAATGTCCTCGGGATATTGCTCTACTGTGAACAGCAGAGCCGTTTTCACGTGAAAGGTGCTCAACCTTTCCCCAAAAAGCGGTTTAAAAATCTCTTTTCTGACCATTTTAAGTAAAATTAATGTCTTCATTTGCACGAGGTTCAAATCAAACACGAGCAGTTTCTCAATCTTGTTAGTAGACATTCTCCATTGAGCAGATACAAAGTCGTCTGCGTACTGCTTGTCCATGTAGCCGACTCCTTGCACTGCATCATGGCTGAAGTAATGTCCAATCATTCCAGGACGCACGAGAAAAAATTCCGCATTGTTTTGCTTTTTGCAGCGTATCTTGGTTAGGCCAGTGACCGGATCTTGGTCTGGTCATCCATGTAAGGCAGTCGTCATGCAGAGATGGTGAATGCATTGCTAACACTAAATCTACCCTATTGTCAGTAGTTACCGCATGACCGTTGTGTTCGCATCTTTTTCCAAATATCAATCTAAATGTTATTATGTTTCGTAGAAAACACTTGTTTGAAAGCATCTTTCTCCCTTTCTGGTCGAAAAGGAATTGTTCCTCGACACTTAAATAATCGAAAACACAACTTTTACCAACTGGCTGCAAACTGCAGCATTGTGGAAAAGACAAGGGATTTTTTACAACAAGCAACGTGTTCCTTAAAGGACACCATTCAGACAAATTAAGAATAGCTATCATTGTTGTATGACATAATTTCATCCTTGTCTGACTTCATGCCAAGTGTGGTAGATCCTTCAATCTGACTTCCAACAATATGGTTCAAACTAAATTCACCGTTTAACTTTATGTTCGTGCGTTCAATTGTTTCGTTTAGATCATTCGTGTATCTTCTTAAGCCGATCAACTCTTCGGTAACACCAATGTCCTCCAGAACCTCGGATACTTTCAGAGATAATGTTTTTATTCTGTAAGTCGCCATGTCACCAACATATTTGGGCTACACACTTTAAAATAAATGTATTAACACATTGAATAAATTCCGTTTGAATTGATTGTCAGCGTTTCATGTTACTTAAAATATAAAAAAGACAGTTAGTAATTACAGTCTGGCAGACGTTTTGTTTTAATTGTATATATCGTCGCAATAAACATTTGAAGTTGTCACTGAATGTGAAATATGAACCCATTCTTCTTATACGGTGTTCCGTTAGGGCATATGGTTGCTTCGCATTGGCGACCTCTGGATTACAAGGGTGAGCACGCGATACTCTGATACGAAGGAGCGAGATCACGATGAGAGAACACGAGATCACGGTGCGATAACGCGAGATCACGATGGGAAATTTTGATAGTAATGTTCTACCACTTATTTTTCAAAGGTTAAATATGTGAGAACACGATGCTAAAACACGATAACAATATCGCGAACCCACATCGTATTCTCGCAAAAACGCTGTGTTATCATTTGATCTGGCATCGTAGGCTCGCACCTTCCAACGTTAACTTGCAACCTCGCACCGTGCTCAGTCAAGATCACGAAACCACGATGCGAGATAACGATATAAATATCGTAATCTCGCATCGTTGTTTCACTATCTCGCATCGTATTCTCGCAGTATGGCATCGTGATTTCGCTTCATCGTATCATATAATCGTGCCTTCGCATTGTGTTTCTGCGTTCTAGCCCTTATAATTGAAAGGTTGTTAGTGCGAAATCAAGATGAGAGGTTGCGAGATTACGATGCTATGGTGCGAGAATATGATGTGAGATCGTTAATATCGTGTTCTAGCATCATGTTCTCGCATTTTCGAACTTTGGAGAAAAAAATAGCGAAAACGCGAGGCTTAAACACGTGATTACGATGGGAGATCTTGATGTTACAATCGCGATCTCACATGGTGATCTCGGGTTCTCGCATCGTGATGTCGTTTTTTTCGCGTCGTAGTCGCGCTCGTTGCATCCTGTTTTTCGTTGTCGCAATTGTAATCCGGAGTTCTACAATGTGAAACAATGAATGGTCATAACCGAACACCATAGTCTCATTCAACACATTTTCCCGTACAATGTATTATTTCAAATATTGATTTTAAACACAATATATTACCGACTTAACAATTGGCAAATGACATTTAAACCAATATGGTCCGTCGTGTATACAAATGAAGGATTTTTCGTCGCTCAAGATAGAATCCTTCACTTATTATATTTCTTCCTTGTGTAATTTCTTTGTCATGCATTGGGTTGTCCTATACATTTATCGCCCGTATGCTTGTTCTACATGTATTGTTCGACCGTTCAGGTGTTGTTTCCATTAGATATGTCCCACCTTTAAATCGTTTAAAAGCAGAACAAGATATCGAATTGGATTTGCTGCAGACCATGAACATTTTGTATGCGTAACAGAATTTGAGCAGAACAGTAACACCTGCACATGTTGAGGACATGTATAATAGTTAAAGTTCCCATGTGCATTCGCGCAGTCTGATCAGGAGCTACCCTTTCCTCCTATAATAATACCACACAATATTGCGTGATTTTTATAGCGGACAGCGCAGCGCCTCACCAGACTGCGCTATTGGGCAAGCTTGGCTGGAGCTACGCTGGCTACATATGGCATAATACCCATTTTTGCATAACGCGGCTAATGTGATTAGTAAAAGTATGGATAGTTCTTGCAGACAATTTTAATCTCAAATGTCTTAATTTTTGTAATAACATCTTGTTTACCTTGACTAATAACTACACGTTTTGAAATAATTTGACGAAATCTTATTCCTCTTCAAACAAATACGTCCTTGCCATGTGGATTATTATGCTAACATTAGTAGCATTAAATAACTCACATACTTTGCAATGGTTAAATATGGCGCCAAATTTAACAATCAGACATGTCCGTTTCACATCTGTATACACAATACATAACTTATTTGTATTTGTGTAAAATAAATGTGAGCCATTAGTTGTCTTACAATTAACATAATAGTCATTAAGCTAATTACCTTAGCATATATTATGCACAAAAATATTATATTATTATATACATTAGATATATTTCATTATATAAATACAATTACACAAACAATTGCATAAACAAACACAAAATCGAACCCGCCGAACATAGCAATTCAGCTTGTCGTATTCGTATTCTGAACAACATTCAGTGTGAACTTCCTTATTAAAAGAGCTTCTCTCTTAACATATAACTTAATAACTTCCCCTTTAGTACATGTTCTCATCAGGCTTAGAAATGTATATACTGATGGTCGCTTGAAATAATAAGTTTTTATGTATTTTGTCCTGATATCGTTATAACAAGTGCAGATTAACATTAATTGGTATTCGTCTTCTATGTCACGTGAATTACAACAAATACAATAACTTTCTTCCCTAGCTATGCGGTTATTACTGAACCTACCCGTTTGGAATTCTTAAAGGGGCCGTCCAACAGATAAAGCGTCGCACGACCCGAAACGATATTTTGGGAAACTACGAGGATTGCTTATATAGCTAAAAATACATCCGCTACAAACATGAGCGTGGATGGTCGAATGGTCTGAACGGGTACCATTTTACTCCATGACTCCAGGAATCCAGGGGTCAGTGGTTCGAGCCCTGTTGAGGGTTCCTTTTTTTCTTTTTTTTTAAATTGTACTCTTGTTTTTTTACTGGAGATTTTTAGTTCAAATGTTTAAATTTATCAATTTAAAGCATTTAAAGCATTTAATGACAAGCTTCAATACATGCCAAAATCTGTTGGACGGTCCCTTTAATGGATGTTTTGATATTCTTAATCCACAGAAGTAAAATCTGAGACTTTTATATCTAAAGCCTAGCTTCATAAACTTGTTTTTAATTAATTCATATAAAAAAATACATTTTATTGATTTTCTCAATTACATATTGTTATGTAAAGAAATAAAATGTTTTGTTACATGATAATGTGCAGATGTATATTACCCCTGTTATTTTAAACAGACATCAAATAAGCTTTTGCCCGTAAATTAGGTAGCTCCTATTATCATATTAGAATATATCGTTTTGACTGCAGTAACCTAGTCAGCGTATGAATTTGCTTTTTATCCAGCAAAATGACAACATGTAGAAATCGTAGAATAGTTCGTTTCAAATGCCAGTGCGTTTATCCAATATAAATAATTGGCGATCACTGGGTCTAAAAATAATTTATGAAATCTTCCTTCGCTTCATACAAATAAGTACTGGCTGTTTTCGTAGGGCTATTTATTTTAACCCAACTTGCCGATTTAACATTTACGCTCAAACCGTCGATTATTAACAAAATACTCCGTTATTTAACAATCTTGCGAGGAATACAGATACAAAGCATGTCCAAATGGCTATACAATTCATATGAATGTTTTCAAACCTGTATCACATACAATAGATCAAATTCTGTGCTTGGCAGAGGATCACCGAATAAACAAGTTGGCGACATTATTTTTAACCCAACTATATTTTTTACTTTTTCAAATGATGGGAAAAATCTACTGATGAGACAGGCAAACAACAGTTATGAGAACTTTTTTTTAAATCTGGTCGCGTTTCCAGGTAATGAGATTTCAAAAGCAATCTATAAAAATAAGGAAACAACTCAAATAGTATCATTGTTGTTACCAATTAAAATTTGTTTGAAAATATTCTATATTTTTGAAATATCTTGAAATTGAATTGTAATAAAATCTGGTCACTGTTTCTAGGAAAGATTTTCAACGGTTTCAATATCGCTAAAGCAGGACAAACCTTTTAAAAAAAACGATCAGTTATCTTGTTCCGAATTATTCGGTATAAAAGAATCAACTGACAATAGTTCTCAAAACATCATACAAAATAATAGTATCTTATTACCAAGCCAAATGGTGGATTGGTGCGATATGCAGGATATCATTTTTCACTGGCTCCGCTGTATATATGTTGTCCAAGTAAGCGAAACAAATGCCAGTAAGCGGCATTATTGTGTTGCAGATAAAGAATAGATCTCATGTTTGTATTCCAAGCCTCGGATTTACGATCCAGTAGTTCTAGCGCGTGACCAAACATGTTTAATGCGGTCTCGAAATGGAGCTCATATTGCTGAACACTTGGATTAGTTTTGCAATATTCGGCAAGTTTGTTGAACGCTTCTACTTTCTTTTCTTTCCTCGAAGAAGACAGGAAGGTGAGATAGTAGAGGAATGGTTTGGCGTCTGATACAGCCCATGCCGTCCACTGATCGGTTGACATAGAATACATGTGTACTCTGTCATCATCGGGAGTGATTGTTCTGTACATTTCATAATGTAAGTGAACTGGTGCGCAGTTAATTTCATGCCTTGTGAATACTACGGGGAACATCGCTTTCGAAAAGTATGTTAGATAGTTTTCTCTTGGTGCTGACGCACTTGTGGTTGTGCTAGAAACTAGTTCCAAAATCGGCACGGAATCGTGTACCGTAACAGGAAATTGAAACATGTCTGGCCCAATCATCTTCTCAATCTTCTCCAGCAATTCTTCTGCCTGCCCATATTGGCGCATAAGAGTTGATGCCAACTTCAAATAAAGTGCTATTTGCTTTGACCACAAACCCATTTCATACAACATCTCAAAATCGTCTGTCAGTGTTCGCCCATTTGGTATACATTCAGATGCTTTTACCGAAGCAAGTATGCTGCAAATAATTTCGAAAAAGAAATGCAATTCATTTTTGTATTTGTTACCAATAAGTCTTGCAGAACGAAAATTGCGCATTAACATTTCAATGTATGATTCGAAGTTCTCTGCTTGGCAACTAACCGACTCTTTATATATAACTGACATAAAACCATATCGTGTTTCCATTATTAAATTTAAGATGGTTTTTAAACGAATGCCTTCTCTGGACATAAGGATGTCATCTGGACTGACATACAATCTTTTTCCAATGTTATCCATTTTCATATCAGTCACACATTTTAAATTAGTATTACTAATCGCTGTCACTTTATTTAACAGTGGAATAAATTCACAAACTTTAAGTTTCCGTGAAAACAAATTCACTGCGGCGACAGTATAGTGTGGACAAACTCGACGTTTTAGAAAACGCCTTAGAGTGTTTAAACACAAGAGAATACACTGGACAAGATTGTCAGTTCCCCAAATATGTTCTGCATATTGTTCCACTGTAAAGAGAAATGCTGTTTTCACATGAAAGGTGCTCAACCGGTCCCCAACAAGAGGTTTCAAGAACTCTTTTCGGATCATTTTAAGAATAATGAATGTCTTCATTTGACTGAGATTAAGATCAAAAATGATCAGTTTCTCAATCTTGTTTGTAGACATTCTCCACTGAGTAGAGGCATAGTCGTCCTCAAAGTTCTTATCCATGTAACCCATTCTATGCGTCAAATCAAAGGTGAATACATGCCCAATTCTTCCAGGGTGTACAAGAAACATCCCACATTGCTTTGCCTTTGTCAGCGTTTCTTGTTTAGGCCAATGACCAGGTCTTGGTCTGATCATCCAGGTTAGGCAGTCGTCATGAAGCGATGAACAGAAAACGGCCAAAACAGAATCAACTACATTTTCAGTTGTTATTGCAGGACCGTTTTGTTCGTATCGGTGATTTGGAGCTAGTTTTCTGTCCATATCTAAAGTCTGTTCAATTACTTTGTTTGAAAGCAGAATTCCGCCTTGTTGATCAGCTACAAACTCTAAATTGTTTGATAAAACAACTGGCTTTATAAGTTTATCAGTATTCGTCAAATTGCAGCACCCTGGAAATGACTGCTTGTTTCTAATGACTAGATACATGTCATCGGACGAGCGTCTATCAGACGAATGAAGTATAGCCCGCATATATTTAAGGTAATATACTGAATCAAGATCAGAGTTCATACCAAAAGTTGTAGATCCTTCCATATGACTGCCAACAAAAATTTGATGATGGTCGCGTTGTTTATCAGTTAACAAATATATCTTTTTAAGCAATTTGCACACATATCTCCTATAGGCGATTAACTCATCCGTAACACCTATGTCTTCCATCACTTCGGACAATTTCAAAGAAAATTCTTTTATTTTGTTTGCCTGCATTTCCAATTCTATTCTTCTAGAGTATTTCTAACTGGCACATACATAAAATGAACTTAAACACTACTGAAAATAAATAATGTTTGAATCAATATATCAGCTTGTAAAGTGTCTTCATTTATCTGGTAAAAATATCACACGTAACGTAAGACTAGAGCCTCAAAAAATGCCGATATAAATTCTTTAACATTTCTGAAATATGAAACTATTGCCCTCAAATTTGGTATCCGTTTTCTATTGAATATGTATTTTAAAGCCACTCACCGATAAAGCATGTTCACAATACGGAACACTACTCATACAGTGGTTTTCCGATCATCGGTTATTTGCATACAAAATCACACACATTATTTGGTATATTAGATTTAATCATACTCGTTTCATGGATTGTGTATATGACATGTAAGTTCGATCAATATATTCAGATGATTATGAAATACACATTTTTGGGTCGATATGTAACCATTACATAAACTGACTTTATTGACACTGCGCTGCACATGGATCACGATTACCAAAAAGTTAAATCAAATTAAAGACTAGCATTGTCGCTGACAAAACAGCAGTGCCCTACCGGGTAAATTATATCGGAGTAAGCTTAAGTACTGTTTGTTTTGTCAGGATCCCGATTTTAGGTCTCACATATTTTTACCATAGCAAACGCATATTTTATTGGTCGAAAACAAATGAAATAACGCGCATATTCTCCATAAGTCCTTCTTTCCCAATACCGAGTTCCATAACCTAGCTTAAGTACTTTTTGAGTTGTCCAAAGATCCAAATTTAATTACCATTTGTGTCTGTAATCAAAGAACCACATTTGTTTCCGTTAAACAAATGAAATAACATGAATATTCCCCATACGGCCTTCTATACCAATTACCGTTTTTCATTAACCTAGCAAAAGTACTTTAAAGTTATCGCAAAATCCAGATGGTTTGGAAAGATTTCACTAACTTCTGTAATTTTATAGCAACCACAGTTTTGGTCGGACTAATAATCTGAAATAACGTGCATATGGTCCTCGTTCCACATACCAAGTTTCATCAAACTAGTTTCAGTACGTGTTGAGGTATCGCATGATCCAGATTCGGACGTACAGACGGACACGCGCACGAACCGGGGGTAAACATATAATTTCTTCTTGGGGGCTAATAGGTAATACCATTTGCAAACAGTAAACATATCTCAGCTGGTTTATTAAAAACATCCCCGGAAATCAGTTAAGATATGGATAGTCCCATGTACTGTTATGTTTTCTCGTTGCATTTACTTACCTGAATAATGAATGCTATGCTTGCATCACCTTTATCAATTTATTGATTTTCCTATGAAAGGTAATTTGTTCGCGTCAAAAATGCCAGTGTCTGCAGTGTGACTTATCATTAATTAATATGTAAATAAAAGATAAGATGTCATATTGAGAGTGTTAATGTTATAAAACCATATTGTCCTTATTTGCAAAATAGAATATGCAATGAGCACGAATCTTTGAAAAGTGATGCAAAATTACAAAACTCTCGGATCAAGATGCTATAAGGCTTGCTGAATGTTTATCACCAATATTTTAAAGATTACAGAAAAACATTAAGTATCGATTTATACTTACGGTAACCTCAAAGATTTAAATACATTCATACATTGCCTTCATTTTAAGATGATTTTTTTTTATCTTTTTATGTCACATCATTGATTCAGAGACAATTATAGAAAAGGGAAACCATGATTTCGTCATTCAAACGGGGATATAGCATTTATGACCAAACTGGTAGTTATTTTCTGGAACGCAACATTAAAATACAGTTACTTGACTTAAAATAATTCCACTAAGCAATGCATACTTTTAGCGAAACATAATGCCAATTTGAATAAATCTAATTACCCATGATAATGACAACTTGACTCCACTAGTTTGCTGTTTGACCCAACAAAACGCTCACTCAACTACATCTTTTGTCATTTAGACTCAACTTTATATCAAATAGACTCACGCATATGTCATCTGAAATCAACATTATGCCAATTCGACTCAACTTGGTGGCATAATGACTGGACATAATGCCATCTTGACTCAACATTGTGTCAATTTTACTTATATGCCAATTAGACACCACGCCATGCTTACTTGAATAAACCGTATACCAATTTGACTCAGCAAAAAGAAAACTGGACTCAACGTTAAGCAAACTTGACCCAACATAATGCCAACTTGACTCATAAAAATGCCGGCTTGACTGAACTAAATGCCAACTTACCAGACATATCAGTTTCTTTCAACAAAATGCAGTTTTGGTATTCCATAGAAAATAACCGAAGTGTTTCGTTGTGTTAAAATAGTTATTATCGTCCAGACTTTGCGCTGGACTGGTTCCCGACTTCTTACCTCGAAGTTATAAATGCTTAGTGACAAATGGTAAATGATAAACGATTTTTTTTAATAATAACTGTTGTATTCTTCGATGTTCAATCAGTGTGGTGTACAACAAACTTTGGAATTACAAAACGATATTATTTCTACTTTTACATAGTTGGTTTTATTCAATCGCAACTTATAAGTTGAAATAAATCCAATAGAGTTTCTTTTATTGAATTATAATTATCCCAACGCTTTTAAAAGCGTGGGGATATTGACTTGATCGCAGTTTTTAATTTGATCGGACCATATTTCCTCCTACACTATTAGCACTAGAACCTTGAAACTTACACACATTGTAGTTATGAGCATATGTGCGACGGTGATGGTGACGGAATTTTGATCTGACCCATGCGTCAAAAGTTATGAGTAAATAAATGTGTAAAAAAGGTAAAAAAAATAATATTTGCAAACAACATGCGACGCACATGATAATAAATTTTGACCCAGGGGTCAGATCAAAATTCCAAATAGTGCACCGTCGCATGTATGCTCATAGCTACCATGTGTGTAAGTGTCAAGGTTCTAGTGCTTATAGTGTAGGAGAAGATAGAGGAAAATGGGGGTTGGGGTGGGGCCCAAAATTTTATTTTAACATAACTTCTTCATTTATTCACCAATTGACGTGACGTCACTTTAATACTGAAAATCTCTTATGTCAATTAAAACCGTACACGTCCTTGTTAAAATTGTCCGGTGAGATTAGAAGTGGCCCATTAACCATATATATACATAAGATATTTAACGCAATTGCGACTTATAAGCGTTCGTTGAAGATTGTCTGGACATAAAATGATAGGGTTCCATAACTTATAAAACTAAATTTAAAATATAAGCCCGGTTGAATCTCATATAATTAGCCCCGTTGAATCTTATCTGAGATCATATTAACAGGGGTTTGTTTTCCAACCCAGTTAAAATGGTAAAAGAACCTGCGACGATTCATTACTTATTTAAATACAATAGACCGTATACGCACACTTTAAATGTTGACTCGACACAGACTAAAACTGGCCCATTACTTTTTTAAAGCCGGCCGAGTTAATATTTCTCACAACAATTTGGTTTTCTCAACTGATCAGAATTGATCAGTATTCGTCAGATACATTCTAAAGCTTAACTCTTCCATACTGATTTTCGCACCAATTGTGCAGAACAAATTCCAAAAGCATCAAAAATACGAAACCTAATCATGTACATAACGGAATCCTCAAGACTATTATTATTAACCTGTGACGTATGCAAGCTTTGGATCACGTGAGCGCCAATTTCACGTGATTTCCACTTCCGCGCTTTTCAAATCAAAGAAGAACTACTTAATAACACGGTTTCTCCATGGCAAATGGCGTTGTAAACAATGATGCAATGGTCACGTGGTTTTACATGTGACCCGCGCGTGTTTAAATTTAGATCATTTCTGTCCACGGACAGAAATTGAAAAGCCCTATTTTTGTACTGAATTTGGGCATTTCTTGACCGAATTTGACCAATTGTTTTGCACATCTGACATAAATACCATCACATTTTGACTCATAATCACTTTTTTGCAACACACAACAAAAATGGGAAAATATACCAACATCAACTCGGCCGGCTTTAATGCAGGTATGCATATCAGCATATGCGACTGACCGCAGAATAATAGGGATTTTTACTCTTTTTTTAATACAATGGAGACCTTATACTCCACAGTGAAGGTTTTAAGGACGCAGTTCAGTAGAGGTCCATTTATAATTAGGCAATGAAAATAAAACGTTTAAGCAACTGTGAAGAATGTCTGGTCGCAGATTAGTAGGGATTCATTACTTACGGAAATCAACTACGACATCAAATCTCCCTTTGAAACAATCTGCAGGCAGTAATAGGGACTGAAGACTTCCATAACCCAATCGAAATCGAGCAGAACAACACATATGTGTACACATGTTCAATAACAATATGCATCCAAATATCCGAGAAACAGTTCTCGTCTGCATATAATTCTAAAATGCCTTTTGTTGAGAGAAACTGATATGCTCGGCTTATTAGCATAAGGTCGAGTCATGTTGGCTTAATGTTGAGTGAAGATGGAATTATGTTGGGTAAAACGGGCATTACGTGGATTCGAAATAGGATAAAGTTGAGTAACGTTGGCTTTTGGTTGGGTCAATTATACGTTTGGATGATTAAATTTGACATTATGTTTGGTCCAAATGGCCTACTGTTGGCTGAAAATGGCATAATGTATAGTCAAGATGGCATTTGATTAAGTCAAACAAGCATTGTGTTGGGTCAAGTTGACATAAGATCGAATCTTTTTTGGCAAAAACGGCATTACGTGAAGTCAAGATGGTTGAGTAAAATTGGCATAATACCAGTTTGATTCCATAATGCCAATATCAATTTGGTCAAGTTGATATAAGATTGACTATATTTGGTATAAGTATGAGGCATTTTATTGGTGTCAAAAAGCAATTTGGTGAAGTGAAGTTGGCATAATGTTCGTAAGCTTAAATTTATCTTTCATAATGTTTGATCAAGTTAGCATAAGGTTGATTCAGATTGGCATTATGCAGAGTCGAGTTGACATTTTGTTTTGGGAAATTTGCTTTATGTTGGGTCAAGTTTTCATTATGTTGAGTCAAGTTCGTACTAGATCGGGTATTATTTGCACTATGTTTTGTCAAGTTGATATGATATTGAGTCAAGTTGAAATTATGATTGGCTAGTTTGGCATTAGATTGAGTTGATTCAGCATAAGGTTTTATCAAACGTTATACATGTTGAGTGTTTTTTTTTTACTTTGTGTCCAGTCATTGTTGTGTGATTTAGTGTTTCGGTATCAAAACTCTTCAGTTTATTTAACGTTTTGTAGTATGCTAAAACGTTAAATGATGACAATTGTTTTGCCACTTAACTGTTTGTTATATGAACCGAACATGAAACCATACCACTCAACAGCGAATTGTATTGGCTCAATGTCCAAAACTAGATCACGTGGGCAAGTCTTCAGCAATTGGTATCCATAAAATCAGATGAGCGCTTAAGGGCCATAATGGTCCTTTTGTTTTTTATGTGAACGGAAATAATAAAATGCGTATTTTCATCGTACGTTTGATAGTCAAACTAGACGATGGTAACTGTTCAGAAATTGACTTTTTTGTAGATCAACCGCGCATGTGTTTGGTCGTTCTCGTAATCCAAGTATAAAAACTTGGCACCAAGCCAGAGTAAAATGGTTAAACCGTATCATCTCACCTAAGCTACAATAAACTCAGTCGCGTCATAGAAATATAAATAAATACATTGGCCTCGTGTATCTCAAATCTATATATTAATCTTCATTATAGACCTCTACATAATATGACCGTAATACAGGTCTATTTAGGTATAAAATACAGATAAACAGGCACCCAGATAAGATTTCCGTCTCTCACAGTGTGAAATTAGCTTCCGTGTTGAAGGGGAAAAACCTGCCTCGCCGAGTTGGACGATAGAATCACTGAGTGTATACTAGGTAAATGAAGATTTTTTCATCAGGCGGATTGGCAGGTTTTGTTTCTGCACGGCAAAACATTCTTCAGATAAACATGTATTTAATATTGTATACTAGTATCTTAATAAAACATTTTCATATTGTATGTATTGAATGATCGACCTTATTTGCAAAACAGAATATTTAATGAGCACCAAGCGTTCATATCAAAATGGTATAATGCTTACTGATTTTGATGAAAAACTATGTTTGTCATCAACATTTAAAGATTTAAGAAAATCATTGAGTATCGAATGATACTTACGGTAATCTCAAAGATTTGAATACATTCATACCTCATCAGGGGCGTAGGTAATGGGGGGGGGGCAGGGGGGCGGCCACCCCCCCCCCCAATATTTCGGCTAGTCATCGTTTAAGAAATAAAACGTAACATCCCAAACAAAATCGCCGCCCCAAAACCAGTATTTTTGTAATCACGCGCCGTCAGTGCAGAAGCCATGTGTTCCCTCTCCGTCTGCTCTGAGGTTGCCAATAGTGGTGTGTCAATATCCCTTGTAAGGTGTCATAAACTAGGGGCCGGGGTAAATGTCATTGCGTTAATTGTTCTTTTCCGTGATTGCACTGTCGGTGTTTTGATTAAGGACAGGCTATTCTTTTAATTTTAATTGATCGCTTTAATTCAAAGATAACTGCCACTTAAAACAATTTTGAGTAAATATACGCGTGAAAAACATTAATTAGTTTGAAAATATTTTTGTTCTCCAAGTATAACAGTTATTATTTGATTAGAAATCATTGAAACAATATCATATATGTAATTGTTTAATGTTCAAAATGAGTATTCCTAATCAGCCTCGAAATTTTGCGTTTCCTACGCGTACATTCGGGAAGAAAAAGCCAGAACAGCGTTCATTCCAATCTAGTTGGTTTGATTCCTTCACATGGCTCCATTACGATGAGGTATGTATATAAGTATTCAATTTTAATTTGCGATTGTTCTTATCTTTTATGAACCTAACGTCGATCTAAATACAAACGAGTCATCGTCATTTGAAGATGGGCATGTTTGTGAATGCTCTTACTCTGATAACACAGAATATGCACATGGCATCCATTGACATACGGCACGCTTTATATTCAATCTTGGTAGCTGAGGAAGACCAGTTATCTTAACGGTTTCAATGGGGAAACAAAAGTTATCAATCCGCGGCTGTTCTTATTGTATTTCACATCGGCCGCTTCGGTTTGGGAACATATTGAAGACAGTGTATGCTACTTTACGAAAATGCAGGAAATATTTCTTTTGAGATTGGTTTATAGATGCTAGTTTGCTTTCGGGGTAGACAAAACAGCAATGTTCATATAACATATAAGACAATGTCGAACGAATGATGAGTTTAGGGTTTATGATAAATAATGACCATCAAACATATCATACTTTTGGTGAAACACAATGATAATTTTACTCAACCTTATTTTAATTTTACCCAGCATAATGACAACTTGACTCCACTTTTTGCTTTTTGACCCGTCACAACGATAACTTTACTAAACCTAATGCCATATAGAATCAACTTAATGCCAAATAGAACCAATCAAATGTCATAGGATCGCAACATTATGCCAAATCGACTCAACTTGGTGTCATAGTAACAGAACAAAATGCCATCTTGACGCAACATTATGTCAATTATACTTTAATCGCAATTGGACACCACACAACGCTTACTTGGCTAAACCTAAAACCATCTTGACTAAACATAATGAAAACTGGACTGTAAAGCAAACTTGAACCATCATAATGTCAATTTGACTCATAAAAATGCTGACTTGACTGAAATGAATGCCAACTCCCCTGACATATCAGTTTATTTGAACAAAAGGCATATTTCGCGTTCCATAGAAAACAATCAAAGTGTTTCGTTGTGTTTCCGATCATCAAGACGTTTCGATAAACTGTTTCTCGGTTTCTAACTTTGAAATGATAAATGATTAGTGACAAATAGTAAAGGATAAACGGTTTTTAAGCTCGGCTGTTTTCGAAGAAAACCCGAGGTATTGTCATTGCCCTCTCGTCTTCCGCCGTCCGCGTCGTCGTCGTCGGTGTCGTCCGAAATCTTTAGCATTGGCCATAACTTTTGGAATATTGAAGATAGCAACTTGATATTTGGCATGCATGTGTATCTCATGCAGCTGCACATTTTAATTGTTGGTGAAAGGTCAAGGTCAATGTCATCCTTCAAGGTCAAAGGTCAAAAAAACAAATTCCAAGCACCCACAGCCGAGCGTTGGCACCCGCTATGCGGTGCTCTTGTTTATAATGACTGTTGCATTCTTCGATGTTTAATCAGTGTGGTGTAAAACAAGTAACACTTACAAAACTATATTAAATGATAGAATAAAACATAAATTTAACATAAGTTGTTTTATTCAATCGCAACTTATCAATTGAAATAAAACAAAAAGAGTTACTATTATGGAAGTGTTGCATGGGAAAGTATATTTCCACATACTTTTTTTAATATACTCATTGAAATATATAAGGATGAAGTGATTCACTATAGACAAATAATAATCATGTAAATGAAATCGTTTTGTACAAATGTTATGTACGTTCAATAATTAGTCATTTACACACAAGACATAGTCATTTACATGCTCTTAATTATTACTTAAGTTCCCTTCCATAACAATATATGTTTAAATGTTCATAACAACAAGTTATGCCTGTATAAATGGATATGAAAGTCATGGAGAACATTTAACTGTTACCGAACCGTAATAACGATAATTCTGTGTTTGCAGAGGATCACCTAATGAACCGATTTCAAACATTATTTCAACACCAACTTTATGATTATGAATAAACGAATCAACTGACATTAGTTCTCTTAATATCATCACAATAAGTATAGTATCTTATAACAATTCCAAATGTAGGATAGGTGCGATTTTCAGGACATCATTTTTCACTGGCTCCGTTGTACATATATTTGTTGTCCAAGTAGTCGAATCAAATGCCAATAAGCGGCATTATTGTGTGGCCCATAAACAATAGATCTCTTGTAGGTATTCCAAGCCTCGATTTTACGATCCAGCAGTTCAAACGCGTGACCAAGCATGTTTAGTGCGGTTTCGAAATGGCCCTCACAATCAACAACGCTTGGATTCGTTTTGCAATATTTAACAAGTTTGTCGAACGCTTCTACTTTTTTTTCTTTCCTCGAGGAAGACATGAAGGTGAGATAGTAGAGGAATGGTTTGACGTCTGATACAGCCCATTCGGAACCCGAATACTGCTCGGCATTTATCGAAGACTGCCGTTCTCTGTCATCATCGGGAGTGATTGTCCTGTACATTTCATAATGTAAGTGTACTGGTGCGCAGTTAATTTCATGCCGTGTGAATACTACGGAGAACATGGCTCTTGAAAAATATGTTAGATAGCTGTCCCTTGGTGTTGACACGCTTGTGGTGGTGTTAGAATCTATTTCCAAAATTCGCCCGGAATCATGCACTCTCTGAGCATATTGAAACATGCCTGGCTCAATCATCTTCTCGATCTTCTCTAGTAATTCGTCTGCCTGTCCATTTTGACGAATTACAGTTGAAGCGAACTTCACATGTATTTGTATTTGATTTGAAGACAAACTCTGTTCATACAACTTGAATATATCTTCTGTAATTGATCGCCCATTTGCTATACATTCAGATGCTTTTATCGAAGCCAGAGTGCTGCAAAAGGTCTCGAAAAATAAATGCATTTCAATATTGTATTTGTTACCACTAAGTATTGCAGAACGGAAGTTGTGCATTGAGGTTTCAATGCAACTGACTGACCCATTATATATCATTGACATCACAGTAGTTCGTGTTTCGCCTATCAAATCGATTATGATTTTTAAACGACTACCTTCTCTGGAGGACAGTGTGGCATCTTGACTGGCAGATAATCTATTTCCAACATTATCTATTTTAATATCAGTGACACAATTTAAATTAGAGTTAATAAACTTTTTCAATTTATTTAAAAGTAGAATAAACTCATGAACTTCAAGTTTCCGTGAAAACAAGTTTACCGAGGCGACAATAAAGTGTGGACAAACTCTACGTTTCAGAAAACGCCTCAAAGTGTTTAAACAAAAGAGAATACACTGGACAAGATTTTCATTACTCCAAATATTATCTGGGTATTGTTCCACTGTGAAGAGAAATGCAGTTTTCACGTGAAACGTGCTCAACCGGTCCCCAACAAGAGGTTTAATGAACTCTTTTCGGATCATTTTAAGAATAATAAATGTCTTCATTTGAACGAGATTAAGATCCCACATGAGCAATTGTTCAATCGTGTTTGTAGACATTCTCCACTGAGTAGAGGCGTAGTCGTCCGCGAAGTTCTTATGCATGTAACCAATTTTATGCGTCGAATCAAAAGTGAATACATGCCCAATTCTTCCAGGATGTACGAGAAACATCCCACATTGCTTTGCCTTTGTTAGCGTTTCATGTTTAGGCCAGTGACCGGGTCTTGGTCTGGTCATCCAGGTTAGGCAGTCGTGATGCAGAGATGAACAGAAAAAAGCATGAACATTATCAGTATTTTTACCAGCTGTTACTGCAGGACCGTTTTGTTTGTATTGTCTTGTTGCAGATATTTGTCTCCATACATCTAAACACTGTTCAATTACTTTGTTTGTTGAAAGAAGAAGTCCGCCATTTTGATCAGCTATAAACTGTGCGCTGTTTAAAATAGAAACTGGACTAAGAGGTTTATAACTAAGCGTCAAACTGCAACACTGTGGAAACGACTGCTTGTTTCTTATAACTCGAAACATGTCATCGGACGAGCGCCTCTCAGACAAATGAAGTATAGCCTGTAGAGAAGAATGGTAAAGTATCATATCAAGATCAGATTGCATACCAATGGTGGTAGATCCTTCCATTTGGCTCCCAACAATAACAATATGCGTGCGACCTCTTTCAGCGTTAACCAAGAATATTTGTTCCTGCAGTTTGTACACATATCTCCTATAGGCGATTAACTCATCCGTAACACCTATGTCTTCCATCACTTCGGACAATTTCAAAGAAAATCCTTTTATTTTGTTTCCCTGCATGTCCCAAAGAATACGTTTACCTGCCACATGCATAAAATGAACTTAAACACAACTTAAAAATAATCCCATTTGTATTAATCCTTCAACTTGTAAAGTGTCTAAATTTAAATGTTAGAAAAACACACGCAGTTAATGTCTAGAGTCAAAAGAATACGAATAATAATCGTTAATGTTCCTGAGATAAGAAGCTAGTGTCCTTAAATTTGCGTTACGTTTGCTATTTAATACATCTTTCAGACCCACTTATAGATAAAGCATGTTCAATTTAAACCCACTTACAGATAACGCATGTTAAGAATACAGAATGGTTATCATCCCTTGGTTTTTCGATCATCGATTATTGCATACGAAATCACAGACATAAATTGGCAAATATAATTTATTAAAACTATTTTTATTTAATATATGACAGGTAAGTTCGTTCAAAGTATTCAGATGAATAAAACATAGCAATTTTGGTCGATGACGAGAGGGTTTAAAGCGTTACATAATTTTCATTGACACTGCAATGCACAATGACCACGACAACGACACAGACAAAACAGACAATCTCCCACCGGGCAAATGTTGACGAATAAGCTGAAGTACTTTTTGAGTTGTTGCAGAATCCAGATATAAGTTTGTTTTTTGTACCCATAAAAACCATATTTTTTAAGACGAAACAACAACAGAAGTAACCTTCATATTCCCCATATGTCCTTATATCTTCATACCGAGTTTCACCAACATAGCTTACGTATTTGTTGAGTTATCGCAAGAACCAGATTTTCGGACGCAATTCATTTACTTCACTGAACATTTAAAACTATCTTTTTTTGTCTAACAAAAATAAATCTGAAATAACATGCATATCACTCATATTACCCTCTATCCACATACAAAGTTTCACCACCTTAGGTTAATCACTCTTTGAATTATCGCAGGTTCAAGATTCGGATGGACAGACGGACAAACGGACGGATCGCGGATAAACCAATAATCTCCTGTAGCGAACTTATAAGTAATACAATATGCATTAAACATATTTCAGTTGGGTTACTAAATGCATGCCCGGAACTTATTTAAGAAATTGTAAGTCCCATTTCAAGTTATATTTTCTCGTTGCATTTACCTACCAGAATAATGAATTCTATGCTTGCATCACCTGTACCTATGTATCGACTTTCCTATGAACGGTAATCTTTTCATGTAAAAGGCCAGTGTTTGCGGTGCGACTGATAGGTATAGAATGGCAAAAAATATAATACAGATAAAAATGAATTGAATAATTTATATGTTGATAAAACATTATCATATTGAATGTGTGAATGTTTAAAACCATGTCGTCCTTATTTGCAAATTGAATATTCAATGAGCAAGAATCATGGATTAGTGATGCAAAAATACAAAACTCGCGGATCAACATGTTATAAGAAGAGCTTGCTGAATTGGATGAAAAACAATTTGTTTTACCAATATTTTAAAGATTAAAGAAAAACATGTGGTATCGATTAATACTTACGGTAATCTCAAATATTTGAATACATTCATACCATATCGTGTTTTTTTTAAAGATGGACACGTGTGTGAATGATCTTACTTTGATAACAAAGGATATGTACATGCCTTCCATTTTCATACGGCAATCTTTATATTCAATCTTGATAGCTGAGGAAGACCAGTAATATTTACGGTTTCAATGGGGAAACAAAACTTATCAATTCCGCGGTTGTTCTAATTGTATTTCACATCGGCCATTTTGGTTTAGGAAAAATATTGAAGACAGTGTATACTACTTTACGCAATGCTGGACATATTTCTTCATACATTGGTTTATAGATGATAGCTTGCTTGCGGGGCAGCTAAAACAGATATGTTCAGATAATATTAAAGACACTGTCGAACTGATGACGCTGCTAGGGTTAATGATAAATAATGAAAAATCAGTAATGATTTCGAAAAAAAAAATATTTTAATGTCACATCATTGATTCAAAGACAATGATAGAAAACCCTGATTTCGCCATTCAAACGAATAAGATTACTCAAGGCTGGGGATATAGCATTAATGACCAGAGTGGTGGTGGTCGATGGTCAAGAGAGGTTTTGAATTCCAATATTAACGTCTTGGAACTAAAGGCTATTCTTTTTTGGTTTTATTTCTGGAATGCAACATTAAAATATACTTTCTTCAAATAATACCACGAAACATTTCATTCTTTTGGCGCGACATAATCCCAATTTGACTCATGTTAGGTCAATTTAAGCAAGCATAAGGACAACTTGACTCTACCAACTTGCTGTTTGACCCTAAAACACGCTAACTTATCTAAATCTTATGTCATATAGACTCGGCTTAATGCCAAATAGACTCAATAATATGTCATCTGAACTCAACATTATGCCATTTCGACTCAACTTGGTGTCATAGTAACTGAACATCATGCCATCTTGAAACAACATTATGTCAATTTTTACTATTATGCGAATTAGATACCACACAATTCTAACATGACTAAACCTTATACCAACTTGACTCAACATAATGAAAACGGGACTCAATGTAAAACAAACTCGACCCAAAATAATCTCAACTTGACTCATAAATATGCCGACTTGACTGAACTAAATGCAACTAACCAGACATATCAGTTTCTGTCAACAACAGGTGGTTTTGGTGTTCCATAGAAAGTAACCGAAGTGTTTTGTTGTTTAAACAGTTATTGATCGTAAAGACTTTAGGCTGGACTGGTTCTCGGCTTCAAACTTCGAAATGGTAAATGTTATGTGACAGATGGTGAATGATAAACGCTTTGTGATAAGGTCTGTTTGCATTCTTCGATGTTTAATCAGTGTGGTGTAAAAATACATTTTGAATTACAATAATATATTTAATGGTAGAATAAAACAACATCACTTTTACATAATTTGTTTTTATTACTTGCATCTTGTCAATTGAAATAAAACAAATAGAATTGCTATTTTTGAAATCTAACATTGGAAATTTTATTTCCACGTTTTGTTTCAATGGGTTAATACTTTCTCATTGTGTGCATTGATTCCGATGTAAATTTTTCATTCTAAAATACTACATGTACTGAGTTGCTCTATATTTAGTCCCATATGGTCTGTTGCAACACGCACGCTTTCCATGCGACATTAACAATTTAGCGCTCTTATTAAAACACGGGTTTTACATGGCATACATGTATAGTGATTGGTGTACGCTTTGGCGCATTGAGTTGTTCACTTAACCGTTATTTCCACCTTCGTTCTCCGTGAAAAGGCGGGGCTATGCACGTGCTGTTATATACGGTGGCATAGAGGTGACATTCGCTTCTCTTTTTTAAATTGTGTCCATTTGTATTCATTTCAAACGTGTTTTCAAAATATTATCTTTTATTAATTCAAAATACATGTTTGCATACAAAACGCGTTCATTTTATAATAATTTATTTAAAATAAATAATATTATATTTAAAGGGCATGTTCATTTATACAATAAGCAAAAAATATCATAAATTCTAAAAATTATCGATAAGCTTATATAAGAAATCCGATTGTATAAAATGAGATAAAATTAACTTAATCAATAGGGTCAAATTACCCCCAAAGCGATAACCAAAGAATACAAATCAGGCATTTTTATGAGAATATATTTTAATAATTATGTATTTTAAGTATGGTGTATCCTCATGGGCATGCTTTATTACCACATTAGCATAATTATAAAATTCTTTTGAAGAGGAAAACTATATTATACTTAATTAAAAATGATACAAAAGGGCCATTATGGCCTAAAGCGCTTACCTGAGCTGTAAAAGATGAAGATCATACCGCTGTTTAGACAATAAGTGCACCATAAAACATCCTTCTGCACTTTTAATAACAATTCTGGAAAATGACTGATCACAATCTCTTTACCTAGCACTTTGTATTAAAAGAGCTAACGACTGAATAAAAATAACATATTATTGTTCCATTGAACACAAGGCTAAAAATATTCATCGAAAACAAGGCTATAAGTCTTCACTTCTTTATATTCCATCAAACAAAAGGCTTGAAACTTTACACAAGGCTAGAATTATTCCATTGAACACAAGGTGATGTTTTCGTAACTGCTGTTTTATCTTCCCTCTCTCATCTTCATGGCTGATTTGACTCCCACTCGCTTGAAAACCCTGGAATGACAAAATATGTATATACATAACATTAGGTATACAGTAGATTACTGTTATTACAATCACAGTGAATTCGAATTCCTTGTTTTTTCAATTTCAATTTCATTTTTTATTTTCCTTGTTACTTTCTGGTCCCGATGTTTCAATATACCGGTAATTAAATTGAAAATTGATGTTTAATTTGAACTACACTATTTCAAACCCATCAATCTGGTCCCATTACCGATTTGTTTATCAATTCACTGTTGAATTGAGCTGAAAAGAATTAACAGGTCAAAAGAGTTAGTAAAAATGTGGTAACTGACCAATTATCTGCAACTCATCTTGCTACCAGTTGTTTATAAAAAATATATATTATATTCAATATTTTACGTGACTAACCCAGTCCTCTAAGTTAAGCCGAGCGGAACTGCCGCTTATTTACAAAAGCGATATGATTTGAGTCTTTCTCATAAAGTCACTTTACTGACACCTCATGTATAACATATTTCTTTGAAGAAATATGGCCGAAGACGTGGTTGTCAGAGACAGGAAGGTAAATGTATTCATAATTTCAGAATTGTCATATGTTTTCGCGGCGAGTCCCAGATTTTAAACTTACCAAAGTAACGTCAAGTTACGCATTATTTTTCTCTTTCCGGGATATTGTTTTAGTATGTTGATGCTGAATTAACGAATATAAGTGTATATGAAGTGAAAACACCAAAAACTAGAGCTTTGTCACTGACGTGACGTATACCCCCACATGCTGCATTGACACAGAATATTTTGCATGCTGTCTCACAAAACAAGAGAAGCTTATTTATGGCAGTTTTTAAGAATTATTATGCCATTATCATTTATGGCCATTTTGACCTTTGAAATCTTGAATTCTTTGGCATGATACGCATTCCAATGCCTGTGAACAAAATTAATGTGGAGAGTAATATTAAAATCTCACAATGAATGACATAGTTATGGCCCAGACAAGCTTATTTATGGCCATTTTTGACCTTTGACCTCAAAGAGTGACCTTGACCTTGGAGATATTGACGTAATTATTTCGCGCGACACACCGTCCAATGATGGTTAACATATGTGCCAAATGATTTCAAAATCCCTTGATGAACGACATAGTTATGGCCCGGACAAGCTCACTTATGGCCATTTTTGACCTTNCCACATACCGAGTTTCACCAACCTAGCTTACGTATTTTTAGTTATCACAGGATTAAGATTTTTCGGACACATTTCATTTACTTCTCTGAACATGTAGCACCTTCATTTTTTTGTCGAACGAGAAAATCTGCATCAACGTGCATATTCCCCATATTACCCTCTATCCACATACAAAGTTTCACCACCTTAGGTTAATCACTCGTTGAATTATCGCATGTTCAAGATTCGGATGGACAGACGCACAAGGGGACAGACCGAGGGTTAACCTATAATCTCCTGTAGGAGACTTATAAGTAATTCAATGTGCATTAAACATATCTCAGCTGGGTTATTGAATGCTTGCCCGGAACAAATTTAAGAAACTGATAGTCCCATGTAAAGTTATATTTTCTCGTTGCATTTACTTACCAAAATAATGAATGCTATGCTTGCATCCAGAGCTCTAGATAAGGATTTAGTCTAAAGGGTATTTTACCCCCTGATATTATTGTTAAAGGGTATTTTACTCCTTAGTTTCAGCCATAAAGGGTATTTAGGAATATTGAGGGGTATTTTTGTTTTCCATAGAGAACTGACATAGTACATTACGTGTTTTGTCTAGAAATATATTTATTATTTGTTATTAATTAATGCAAACAAAATAAATTTTAACTGATGATATATATTCAACTTACATGTGTTGCATCTCTGTCTTGATTGGTTCATGTAGTACAATTAAACTAAGTTATGGCACTGCTTGTTCAATTGAAAATAAAGTCACACTGCCTGTGGTCTATGTAAGTTACCTTTAAACATCTAAAACGTTATAACTTGAACTTGTTCTTTTCATAGTCACTCATCTGAACTTGTCTTCTCTTTCTTGGCCCGGGGCTTATAACCCTGAAACAATCTTTTCTTTCTCCTCTTTTTATCTTTCAGCCAGACCAGTAATGCATAAGATGGGTCATATGATCCCACAGGGACCTGGTAAATGTTCGTGGCAATCAGCATTTCAAGATTCTCTCTATGGCAGAGTGCTTTTGTTGAAAGATCTTTGTAGCCACCCATTATCATCCCATTCAATCTTGGCCGGTTACGCACTTTAATCGATTATAAATACGTACCGAGATTTGCATTGCGTTATGTTACGTACATGGGCCGATTTTTAAAGCGTTTTTTATTTTTTTCAATGCGTAAATACGCAGATACGCATCTTATCTAGAGCTCTGCTTGCATCAGCTGTACAAATGTTTCGATTTCCCTATGAAAGGTAATCTTTTCGCGTAAAAGGGCAGGTGTCTGCGGTGCGACTGATATGTATAGAATGGCAAAAAAATAATATAATACACATACATATGTATTGGATAATGTAAATGTTACCAAAACATAGTCATATTGAATGTGTGAATGAATAAAACCATGTTGTCACTATTGCCAAAAGATTATTCAATGAGCAAGAATCTTTGATAAGTGATGCAAAAATACAAAACTCGCGGATCAAGATGTTATAAGAAAGGTCTGCTGAAAAGGATGAAAAATTATGTGTGTTACCAATATTTTAAAGATAAAAGAAAACATTGAGTATCGATTGATACTAATTGTAATCTCAAATATTTGAATACATTCGTATCTTATCGTTTTTTCTTAAGATGGACGCGTTTGTGAATGCTCTTACGTTCATAACAAACGATACGTGCATTGCATCCATTGACATACGTCACGCTTTATATTCAATCTTGATAGCTGAGGAAGACCAGTTATATTTACGGTTTCAATGGGAAAACAACACTTATCAATCCGCGGTTGTTCTTATTGTATTTCACATCGGCCGCTTTGGTTTAGGAAAATATTGAAGACAGTGTATGCTTCTTTACGAATTGCAGGACATATTTCTTTATACATCGGTTTATAGATGATAGTTTGCTTGCGGGGCAGACAAAACAGATATGTTCAGATAAAATTAAAGACACTGTCGAACTAATGACGAGGTAAGGGTCTATGATATATAATTAAAAATCAGTAATGATTCCGACAAAAAAAATATTATCTTTTTATGACACATCATTGATTAAAAGACAATGATACAAAAAAAGGAAACCCTGATTTCGCCATTCAACCGGACTAGATAAGTCAGGGCTGGGGATAAAGCATTAATGACCAAAGTGGTGGTGGTCGATGGTCAAGAGAGGTATTGAATTCCAATATTAACGTCATGGAACTAAAGGCTATTCTTTTTGGTTTAAAATAATACCACGAAGCATATACTTTTGGCGAAACATCATCCCAATTTGACTCAATTTTATGTCAATTTTAGTCAGCATAAGGACAACTTGACTCCACCAACTTGGTTTTTCGCCCTACAAAACGCTTACTTACCTAAACCTAATGTCATATAGACTCGACTTTATGCCAAATAGACTCAATCATATGTCATCTGAACTCAACATTATGCTATTTCGACTCAACTTGGTGTCATAGTAACTGAACATAATGCCATCTAGACACAACATTGTTTCAATGTTTACTATTATGCGAATTAGATACCACACAATTCTAACTTGACTAAACCTGACACCAACTTGACTCAACAAAATGAGAATTGGACTCAATGTATAACAAACTTGACACAATATAATATCAACTTGACTCATAAATATGCCGGATTGACTGAACTAAATGCAACTAACCAGACATATCAGTTTCTGTCAAAAAAATGCAGTTTTGGTGTTCCATAGAAAATAAGCGAAGTGTTCGTTGTGTTTAAACAGTTATCGATCGTCAAGACTTTGCGCTGGACTGGTTCCCGGCTTTAAACTTGGAAATGATAAATGTTTAGTGGCGAATGGTGAACGATGAACGCTTTGTGATACTGACTGTTTGCATTCTTCGATGTTTAATCAGTGTGGTGTAAAAATAATTGTGGTATTACAAAACGATATTAAATGATAGAATAAAACAACATCATTTTTACATAGCTTGTTTTTATTAACTCGCAACTTATCAATTGAAATAAAACAAATAGAGTTGCTATTTTGGAAATCTTACATTGGAAATTTCATTTCACGTATTGTTTAAAATATACCCATTGAAATCTATAAAGATTAAGTAATCAGATATAAGCAAATAATAGTCAAGTGCATGAAATGGTTTTGTAAGTTTGAATACATTACATGTATACGCAAGAAATAGTCATTTACATAAATCTAATATTTATAAAATTCCCTTCCATAACTATCATATGTTTGCATGTTTATTACAACAAAGTAACGCCGGTCCAAATGGCTATACAAAAGTAATGGAGAACATTTAAGTGTTACCAACCCGTACGATAGATCTTATTCTGTGTTTTCCACAGGATCATCTAATGAACAAGTTTTAACAAAAAAGTATAAACCAAACTTTATTGAATTATATTGTTCCGAATTATTTGGTATAAAATAATCAATTGACAGTAGTTCTCAAAATATCATACGCATATTATAGTATCTTATTATAATGCCAAATCTTGGATTAATGCGATTTCCAGGATATCATCTTTCACTGGCTCTACTGTATATATATATTGTCCAAGTAGTCGAAACAAATGCCAATAGGCGGCATTATTGTGTGGATAATATAAAATAGATCTCCTGTAGGTATTCCAAGCCTCGGATTTACGATTCAGTAATTCTAGCGCGTGGCCCAACATGTTTAGTGCGGTCTCAAAAAAGCCCTGACAATCCTCATCCCTTGGATACGTTTTGCAGTATTCTTTGAGTTTGTTGAACGCTTTAACTTTCTTTTCTTTCCTGTGGGTAGACAGAAAGGTGAGATAGTAGAGGAATGGTTTGACGTCTGATACAGCCCATTCCGTTGCCGACCACTCCTCTGTATATATGGAATACTGACGGTTTTTGTCATCATCGGGAGTGATTGTCCTGTACAGTTCATAATGTAAATGAACTGGGGCGCAGTTAATTTCATGCCTTGTGAATATTACCGGGAACATCGCTTTTGAAAAATATTTTAGATGGGTATCCCGTGGTGTTGACACGCTTGCGTAGGTAGTAGAATCTAGTTCGAAAATTCGTCCGGAATCATCCACCCTAATAGAAAATTCAAACATGTCTGGCTTAATCATCTTCTCAATCTCCTCTAGTAAATCGTCTGCTTGTCCATATTGGCGAATACGAGTTGATGCCAATTTCAAATAAATTGGTATTTGACCTGAGCTCAAACACTGTCCATACAACGTCTGTATATCTGCTGTTAATGCTCGCCCATTTGCTATACATGCAGATGCTTTTACCGAAGCCAGTATGCTGCAAATTGTCTCGAAATGGAAATGCAATTCAATATGGTATTCGTCACCACTAAGTATTGCAGAACGGAAATGGTGCATTAAGATTTCAATGTTCGTTTTGAATTGCTCTGCTCGACAACTGACTGAGTAATTGTATATAACTGACAGCACATAATGTTGTGTTCCTCCTATCAAATCTAGTATGATTTTTAAACGATTTTCTTCTCTTGATGGCAATTTGGCATCTGGACTGACAGAAAATCTATTTCGAATCTTATCCATTTTAATATCAGTCACACATTTTAAATTAGTGTTAATAATCGTTGTCAATTCGTTTAAAAGTGGACAAAAATCAGGAACTTTTACTTTCTGTGAAAACACGTTCACTGAGGCGACAGTATAGTGTGGACAAACTCGACGTTTCAGAAAACGCCTAAGAGTATTTAAACAAAAGAGAATACACGGAACAAGATTGTGAGTTCTCCAAATATTCTCTGGATATTGTTCCACTGTGAAGAGAAATGCAGTTTTCAAGTGAAAGGTGCTCAACCGGTCTCCGACTAGAGGTTTCATGAACTCTTTTCGGATCATTTTAAGAATAATGAATGTCTTCATTTGAACGAGATTAAGATCAAACATGAGCAGTTGCTCAATCTTGTAAGTAGAAATTCTCCACTGAGTAGAGGCGTAGTCGTCCACGAAGTGCATAGCCATGTCACCGATTCTATGCGTCGAATCAAAAGTGAAAACATGCCCAATTCTTCCAGGGTGTACAAGAAACATCTCACATTGATTTGCCTTTGTCAGCGTGTCTTGTTAAGGCCAGTGACCGGGCCTTGGTCTGGTCATCAAAATTAGGCAGTCATCATGCAGAGATGAGCAGAAAAAGGCACTCACATAATCAGTGGTATTATCAGCTGTTACTGCAGGACCGTTTTGTTCGTATCGGGATTGTGTATATAGTTTTCTGTATGTATATAAATTCTGTTCAATTATTTTGTTTGACAGCAGAAGTCCGCCTTTTTGATCAGCTATACAGCAGGTGCTGATGGATATAGGAACGGGACTAATTGTTTCATCAATAAGCCTCAAACTGCAGCATTGTGGAAACGACTGCTTGTTTCTAATAATGAGCATCCTGTCATCGGACGAGAGCCTCTCAGACGAATGAAGTTTAGCCTGTAGATGATAAGGGTAATGTACTTCATCAACATCAGATTTCATACCAATAGTGGTAGATCCTTCAATCTGGCTGCCAACAATAACGCAATGCCAGCCAATTTTTTCAGTATTAATCAAACGTATCTTTTCACGCAGTTTGTACACATATCTCCTATAGGCGATTAACTCATCCGTAACACCTATGTCTGCCATCACCTCGGACAATGTCAAAGAAAATGATTGTATTGTGTTTGCCTGCATGTTGAAAAAGAATTATTTTACCTGACACATGCATAAAATGAACCTAACACTATTTAAAATAAATCCCGTTTGAATTTATCCTTCAGCTTGTCAAGTGTCCAAATATGTTATAAACATCACATGTAGTTAATGTCTTGAGTCTATCAAATACCAATAATAATTCGCTATTGTTTCTTTAATATGAAGCTTCCTCCCTCTAACTTGCGTTACCTTTTCTATTGACTGTATCTTTCAAACCCACTTATAGATAAAGCATGTTAACTTTAAACCCATTCATTGATAATGTAGATAAAGCAGGTTCACAATACGGAACACTTATCACCCCATGATTTTTCGATCACTGATTAATTGCATACGAAATCGCACAAATTATTTGGCAAATACAATTTAATAATACTCTTTTCATTTAATATGTGACATTTAAGTTCGTTCAATACATTCAGATTAATAACAATAACCATTTGAGTCGATGATGATAGGGTTTAAACCATAGCATATACTAAGTTGATTGACAACGCACCGCACACTGATCACGACAACAACAACACAGACATAATAGCAGTCCTCTACCTGGTTAATGTTGTCGGAGTAAGCTAAAGTATGGTTTATGTTCTTGAAGGATCCAGATTTTCGTCGTTCACTTTTTTCTTTAACCATAGCAACCACATTTTTTGTTGGACGAAAAGAACAACAGAAATAACGTTTACCCCATAGGGCCTTATATCCACATTCCGAGTTTAACCAATCTTGCTTACCTACTTTTTGAGTTAACGCTTGATCCAGATTTTTAAGACATATTCCACTGTTTTTTGTAACCATATAGCAACTTCAATTTTTGTTGAAAGCAAAATATGAAATGACTTGCATATTCCGTATTGCCATTTATCCACCTGCCAAGTGTCTCCAACTTAGGTTAAGTACTATTTAATTATCACAGGATCACGGACACGCGAACGGATTAGGGGTGAACCTATAGTCTCCTGTAGGGGACTTACAAGTAATACAATGTAATACAATGTGCATAAATTAAACATATCTCAGCTTGGTTATTGAATGCATCCCCGGAAGAAAATTAAGATATGAATAGTACCAAGGAAAATTATATTTTCTCTTGCTTGCATCACCTGTACCAATGTATTGATATCCATATGAAGGGTAACCTTTTCGCCTAAAAAGGCTAGGGTCTGATGTGCGACTGATATGTATAGAATTACCATGGATAATTGACTTTTCTGGTTCTTTGGATAATGTTAAGAAATTCAGTAACTGAATGATAAATCATCTCAATAATGTTTTCACTTGATTTATGTTTATTTGTGGTGCTATACGATGTGATGCTGTTTTAATTAAACGCTGATATAATTCTTTCTGAACCATGCCTTAAGGCTACAAACTGATATAAATCCCGCAGTCCCTTTGCGCCTAAGTGGTAACACACTTTATGTGTGAACCGTTAACTTTAATGGGACTTGTTCAAATATTGTGACATTTGTTGAAGAGTGTCCTTAAAGACCTGAAACTTTTACATTTATACATCGGGACTCTAAGCGGTCAATTTTAATAAAAAGATGAAAAAAATAAGAGAAATTAAACGAAAACGTTTGTCCATATTATGTGTCGAGCCAGTGAACTTTGTTTTCAAAGGTTAACTCAGTAACCACCTGGCCATTCTTTCTGTTATATGTAATTGTGCGTTTTATATTTAACATAAGTGATCCACGTGTGGTTTCAAATTTAGGGAAATCAACAGAAACATTTCACATTATTCAATCATTTCGCGTTTGTAACGCTTTATACGTTTTTTGAATTTTCAAATGAACATTTTTCATAAACGAAACTGTATTTTCTTAATGAGTATACGCCATTCATGTGAATTAAGTCGCTCCCTGGTGTACAGTGTTCTTTTACTTTTTGAATATGTGATTTAAAGTTGGAAAACTGCCATTTTGACAATCTGAGAACAAATGCCTTCAACAAATACATTCAACGCTATCGTTTTATCTTTGTGGAGCATATAATTCAATACGCTCGCTGTATATCAATATTAAATACGATTGATTTACATGGGCTATACGCTTGGATAGTAAGGAAGCGGATTCACATAATATTAGAAGTAATTTATAAGAACAAACTGTTTTTCTCAATATGTGAAAAGGAATTTCATTTACATTAAATTATCGAATATATTGTGCTTATGTTACTCGAAAGGATATTCATATCAAATCGAATTTGAACGAGTGAACATGTACATGTATCTTAATTTGACATTCGGAAAAACAAGATGGAATCGCTGTCATTAAAACTGTCAGAGATTATGGACGATATAGGTGTGACTGAAGAATTGATAAACTTTAGAAGATATGTAACAGTCCTTAAAGAAGAGATAAGCATGTGCCAGATCAATAATGAATATGGTGTAGTTCAAATCTTTGGAAGCAAAATGGAGGGATCTACTACTCTTGGTATGAATTCGGATACAGACATGGTTTTCTATTTTACTAACATGACTGCGCTTATAAATGTGTCAGAAAAGAGCTCACCATGTGAAACTTTATTAGTTACAAAGACCGCGATGTCATTTCCACAATATTGTAGTTTGCAGGCTGTTAATAATCGGCCAAAAAAACAACCGTTTTACGCGAATATACGTGAGCTGTACACTTTCGATTATAATAGCATCGTTCTGCTATCAAATAAGTGGTTTCGTCAAAATTTGATAGACTCATGCATAGAATTATTTAGAACGTTTAAAGAAAACGGACCTGCAATAACCATTGCTGAAATACAAGATTCGGTGTTTGCTATTTTCTGTCCATCTCAGCATGACGCTTGCAAGGCATGGATGACGAGACCAAGGCCCGGTCACTGGCCTAAACAAGAAACGTTGAAAAGGGCAAATGAATGTGGAATGTTTCTAATGCTTCCTGGAAGACTTTGTCATACATTCGCATTTGATGCTGCACAAGAAGTCGGATATATGTATAAGCTTTTCCCTGATACGTTTCTTTCGGTTCAGTGGTCAATGTCTACGAACATGATCGAGCAAATGTTCATGTTTGACCTAAACCTTGTGCAAATTAAGACATTAATTATAATGAAAATGATTCGTAAACAATTCTTACAACCGCTTGTCGGGGACCGTTTGAGCTCTTTTCACGTTAAAACTGCGTTTTGGTTCACAGTAGAACAATATCCCGAGAAAATATGGAGAAAAGAAAAACTTTTGCATTGCATTTTGTGCTGTTTAAACACACTAAGGCGTTTTCTCAAACGCCGTTTTTGCCCGCACTATACTGTTGAATCTGTCAATTTGTTTTTACTGAAACTCAAAGTTCACCAATACCACGTATTGATAGAAAATCTGACAAAGATTATAATTGCTAATTTAAAATGCGTTCATAATATTGAGATAGATAACATTGGGAAAAGATTGTCGGCGAAACAAGAGAGCAAATTAGTTCCTTCCAGAAATGGACGTCGTTTACAGATCATTACAGATCTGGTATTGGAAACACGCTTATTAATAACTTCATTTTACATTCATTTCCAAACAAAGGACTTGGAAAACCATTTGGAATGTGTACTAAGGAACATTCGAACTTCCTCAGACAAAAGTGATTTATATACAGTTGAATTGTATCTAATGTTCGAAATTACGTGCAATATTCTTGCTTCCATCCAAGCATCGCAATGTCTTGCAGACGGAAAATGTATTACAGACGATATTGTCGCATTGTACGACGATTCTTTGTGGTGTGGTCAAATTACAAATGCTCTGAAGTACGCATCAATGCTTGTTTGCACACAACAATATGAGAAGGCAGAATCTTTACTTGACATGATCGATGAGTTGATTAAACCCGACAGTTTTCAATTTGCAAGTAAGTTTCGGGATTCAGAACGTATTTTGAAACTGGATTCTGATACACTCGACATGGCTTCACCGAGTGATACATTTCTAAACTATTTTGCAAAGGCAATCTTCACCGTCGATTTCACAAGACATGAAATTAACTGCGCACCACGCCATTTAATTTATGAAGCATACAGAACTATCACAGACGAAGACAAGATAAGACGCGAGAACTACAAGGGCAGCGATGAATGGATGGATTACATCGTAACTGACGCAAAACCGTTCCTCTACTACCTTCGATTCCTAGTATCTAGCCGGACGGACAGGAAATTGAGAGCCATCTTTAATATTTTGAAATACTGCATTACGAAAAACAGCGTCGATTCGGAAGAGCATCGCGAAACCGCTCTTAACATGTTGGGACACATTTATGAACTTGTAGAAAGCAAATCCCGAGCGTGGGGTATATACAAGTGGTCTGTTCAATGTGTTCCTCACAATAATGCCTCATACTGGCATCTGTTTCGATTACTTGGCCAACATGTGTACAGTGAGGCAGGTAGCAAACATGTGTCAAAATTTAGCAGAGATTGACACAGAGAGATATAGAAAATCTATAGCTATATGTGTATACCAAATTTCATAAAGATTTTTTATATGGAGAGATATACGAACGAATGAACAGAGGAAGGGATTGAGACAAACATTTGTAAATTGGTATATCATGGTTCATGATAATATCTTGTGCCCTCTTTGTGTTATAATAAATTTATCGCAGAATAATGGCCCTCTTTTATGTTTTTCACTATTGCAATTATTGTATACTCCTTAAATTTGGTTGAAACAACTCCTCTTAAATTGCATGGTGGATACCGCTCAAACTTTCCCCGCTGAACACATCCACAAGTGTAAGCTGATCGAAGGTATTGTATCTGCAACAAAGTTTTTGGAATTGTGTATCATTGGTAATTATGCAGTATTGATGAAGATTTTTGTGTGGAAGCAAGTTATCTTTAGCTTACTGGTGGATCGGTATCCCAATGTGTGTCGTGGGGGAATAATTTATTTTGGTACATCTAAGTCGAAGTTACGTACCTTATATTAATTGTTATAGACTTTTGACAGGCTTGTCTCTTTTTATCCAAAACATTGAATGGAAAATAGACACCTGGGACATGTTTTAAACACAATTTTGTAGATGACCAATTAAATATGTTACATTCCAAATAATGTTGTAACATGCATATGGACCATGTGGGTTTAAAGTAGTTATTTTGCTCTTAGAAGCATGTGTATAAAATCATTGGTTTAATCTAGTCAGCTTTAATAACAAAACATAATAAACATAAAACCCCTTCAAGACCCCTAAAGAAACAAACATATATGAAATGTAAATATGATATGTGACCTTGACCTTTGTCGGAGACGCATACGATTGGATGGGGGCTGTTAATGCAAAGTAGAATATAATCCTTCAAATCATTCAGAAAATATGGTGCCAACAATGAAATTCATGATATGTTATGGGATCTTGCCTTTCACTTAGGATCATGGGAGTTTTAAACGACACAACCTTCCGTTCTGATCTTAAGGATTCACCTAGAAGCACAGGCATTGAATGCAAAACCTTGTGGTCATGGGCAAGAATAAAACTTAATATTATACTTGTCTCAAGCATTAAAATGTTACAAAGCGGAAACAAAATCTGGACAGACCGACCTATCGAATAACATCGGATGGACAGTGCAACTAAAACATGTCTATCCATTGGGGCATATAAATGAGTTCTTTCTGGAATGGTGTTGTACCAGGGCTTTTAATATTGCTTATTTGCATTGAATGTACTTGTCTTTGAAGTCTGTGTTGTTTTTTCTGTTGAAACTAGTTTTCAAAATATTATCTTTTATTAATGCAACACATATTAATGCGTACAAAATGCGTTATTTTTACAATAATTTATTTTAAATAAATAATATTATAATTAAAGTTCGTTCATTTCTACTGTTAGGATATACATATATTGTAACAAGTATAAAAACCCTTATATAAGAAATCCGATCGTATAAAAATTAGATCGAATTTATTTAATCAAGAGGGTCATATTACCCCAAAAGCGATCGCCAAAGAATACAAATCATATTTGAATAATTATGTTTTTAAGTATGGTGTATCCTCATGGGCATGCTTTTTTACCACATCAGCATAATAATAAAATTCTTTTGAAGAGGACAACTATATAATACTAAATTAAAAATGATACAAAAAGGCCATAATGGTCTAAAGCGCTCACCTGAGCTGTAAAAGATGAAGATCATACCGCTGTTACAGATTAGACAATAAGTGCACCAAAAAACATCCTTCTGCACTTTCAATAACAATTCTGGGAAATGACTGACCACAATCACTTTACCTAGCACTTTGTGCTAAAAGAGCTAACGACTGACTAAAAATTACATATTATTGTTCCATTGAACACAAGGCTAAAAATATTCATCGAAAACAAGGCTAGAAGTCCTCCAACAAACAAAAGGCTAGGTATCTTTCATTTTACACAAGGCTAGAATGATTCCATTGAACACAAGGTGATGTTGTCGTAACTGCTGTTTTATCTTCCCTCTCTCATCTTCATGGCTGACTTGACTCCCACTCGCTTGAAAACCCTGGAATGACAAAATATGTATATACATAACATTAGGTATACAGTAGATTACTGTTATTACAATCACAGTGAATTCGAATTCTTGTTATTTCAATTTCATTTTTTATTTTCCTTGTTACTTTCTGGTCCCGATGTTTCAATTTACCGATAATTAAATTGAAAATTGATGTTTAATTTGAACTACACTATTTCAAACCCATCAATCTGGTCCCATTACCGATTTGTTTATCAATTCACTGTTGAATTGAGCTGAAAAGAATTAACAGGTCAAAAGAGTTAGTAAAAATGTAGTAACTGACCAATTATCTGCAACTCATCTTGCTACCAGTTGTTTATAAAAAAATATATATTATATTCAATATTTTACGTGACTAACCCAGTCCTCTAAGTTAAGCCAAGCGGAACTGCCGCTAATTTACAAAAGCGATACGATTTGAGTCTTTCTCATAAAGTCACTTTACTGACACCTCATGTATAACATATTTCTTTGAAGAAATATGGCCGAAGACGTGGTTGACAGAGACAGGAAGGTAAATGTATTCATAATTTCAGAATTGTCATATGTTTTCGCGGTGAGTCCCAGATTTTAAACTTATCAAAGTAACGTCAAGTTACGCATTATTTTTCTCTTTACGGGATATTGTTTTTGTATGTTGATGCTGCATTAACAAATATAAGTGTATATGAAGTGAAAACACCAAAAATAAACAACGGTTGCGATAGACACCTGCCGGTATATTCTGTTAGATGCGTCTTGTATCACTTTAAACTTGTATTGTGCAATCCAAAGCTGAGTATGCTTGTAAACTACCTATACACAAAATATCAGTGTACCGATAATATCTAGTCCAAACGCAAATCATTGAGTGGAAAAAGTTGTTCTATTTGTAGTTAGAGTTAACTTGACCTTGATCCAACTAGCCCAACATGCAATATCAAGGAAGGCCTAAATGTAAGCTACTATTTAAAATAAAATGCAGCATAGTAGCCCCATCAAAACCCTTTTTTAGAGGAAACAGTTTTCCTATTTTTAGTAAACAATCATCTTGACCTTTACACAATAAGCCCCAAAAGGAATCCAAAGCTAGGTTTGCGTGTAAGCTATGTACATACCCGGTACACATTTTCAGCACGATAACTCCATCAAAACTCAAGTAATTGCACAGAAACGTTTTAAAGCTGTGACCATGACATTGACCACACTGACATCAAATGTCAATCCAAGCTAGGTCTGCATGTAAGCATAAAAACAAACAAAATTTCCATTCAATTTTAATTTTATTACTAGTGACCTTGACATGACTACAGACAAATGTCAATCCCAAGCTAGGTTTCCATGCAATGTTCTATATCCAAAGTTTCATCAAGACTGGTCTATGCAAACGTAAGTTATTAACCAAAAACCACAGATTTACGATTTTCCTTCTTTTAGTTAAACTGACATTGGCCTTTACCCTAATGGCTCCAAATGCTATCTCACACAAAGTCTGTCTGTAAGCAACCCACAAACAAAATTTCAGTGAAATACATCCATTCAAACCAAGTTATTGAGCGGAAACCATTTTTCCATTTCAAGTTACAGTGACCATGACCTTGACATTACTATCTCAAACAGAATCACAAGCTAGGTCTCCATGTCAACATGCTATATCCAAAATTTCATTAACATTTTTCAAAGCAAACTTCAGTTTTTCACTGGAAACTACCTCTTCGACCCCATCTGATTGCCCCTCCCCCTCAACCTTCATCCCCTTATCAATTGACAAATATTTTTATTTAAAATCTGGTTTAAAATGAAAACAATCAATTTTATTTAGTACGGCAAGTAACATATTTTTATTGAAATGAGATCTTGAAAAGGTGCCCGCGACTTCCAAATAGCAATGTTCAACTCAATGTGTTTTGTGAAGCAAAGGTTAAATACTAGTTAGTGGTAAATCAGCATATTTTACTTGCTAAAAAAATTACGTGCCTGTATTTTTGTACTTTGCTAAAATCAAACCAAGATAAATTGCCAGCCCAATGATAGTCAACAAACATAAGCAGCTGAAGTTGAGCGGATAAAATGACTGGTAAATTAACATTTACCAGTAAAATTTATATATTTTTTACCAGGTACTTTCACTATATTCAAAGAACAATTGGTTAAGTGACAGGTTTGCAATAACAAAATGGGTTATTTCTTTATAATTATGAACCACTTTAGGAACCTGTGCAATTAGTTTTTTTTAGTATTACATTTCTCTGTGACTTTGACCTTTGAATTCTTAATGAATCGATAAGTTTCTTCCTTTTTCCCCACAGAACCAGCATACTAATTTATTTGCATAGCTTTTGGTCAAGGTTTTCTCTCTATATCATGTTGAAACAATGGTCTTTGCAAAAAAACAGTTTTCATGTTTCAAGACCCCGTGACCTTGACTATTAACTTGTTGACCTCATCACCTTGGAATTGAAGGCATCTTAGTTTCCTGCCTGTGACCAGTTCCCCACTTTGAGTGATCTTAGATTACACCACTAGATATCATGTTACATGTCCCTGTGGCCTATATATGTGACCTGTTGAACAAGAATTTAATAGGCATCTTCCTGTCATTCAAAGTCTTATACCCTGTATTATTTCATAATATGACTTCTTTTAGTCATTTTCATATTTTACTGGATTGTTCCAGTATAATTACAGTCCAATTGTGCTGTGAGACCATTATTTTGGTGTTAATGTCACATTATCTTAAGCTTTATATGAAAATTAGAGCATTTTGTAGGTTTTTATACCATGTACTATGGTATAATTTGAACCTTTTAGTCCATTCTCCTATTTTACTGGATTATTTCAGTATTACAACCATCATATTGTCTTAATTTCTTAATTTCCATGTGCTTTTGTACTTTTAAATAAAATCCATACCGTGCACTCCAAATAGTCCAGGGGAAGCAACTACCATACAATCTCAAAACCATTAAATTATCTCCCTTTCATATCTCTCTGTTTACCTCTGGTGGCTATTCCCTGCCTACACTACCAAAAAATCCCTTCTTTTAAACCCTCAGGGTGGCTAACATGCTGTTTAAACTAAGAATGAATACACGTAGTGTTGTACATAATGTTCATAAGTTACACTCGTGTGTTAATTCTATTATTTTGTCTTTTCTTAACTGTACATTACATTGTTTTACTGATTAATTTTTATGTGGCCCTATAAAGGTGACCGTTTGGCGACCAATTACTCATTACACTTATCTTGTAAATATTATTTTTAACCTTTCTTTTATATATTGTCATAAAGCCGCCCTGAGAGGTCATCTCTTCTCAAATAGCCCAATATCCTATAAGGTTTTTCACAAACAGGGACAAGAGTTCAACATTAGCTTACACACAC
>VMBQ01000679.1:175983-187548 GCA_007657795.1 Dreissena rostriformis
AAAATATTTGAGGTGGTACGCAAACTTTAACAAAGATTTATCAATAATATGCATATTCTAAGTGGAAAAAGGGGCCATAATTCTTACGAAATGCTTGTTACAGTTGTCTGCTCTTGTTTATAGATTGGGTCATGTTGGTAAAGAAGTTTGCAAAATATAAAAGCAATATGTCAAGGGACATAGAAAAAAATGAGGTGGTACGCAAACTTTAACAATGATTTATCAATAATATGCATATTCTAAGTGGAAAAAGGGGCCATAATTCTTATTAAATGCTTGTTACAGTTGTCTGCTCTTGTTTATAGATTGGGGTCATGTTGGTAAAGAAGAATGCAAAATATAAAAGCAATATGTCAAGGGACATAGAAAATATTTGAGGTGGTACGCAAACTTTAACATTCCAACGCTCACGCTCATGCTAACGCTCATGCCGACGCCGGGGTGAGTAGGATAGCTCCACTATATATATAGTTGAGCTAAAAATGACCTATAAAATGTCAATTAACTTGAAAGGAAATAGTAAATTATGTGGTTACATGAATTTTAAAATTAATATTCTATTTTAAACAGGTAAATCATACATGCATTAACAATGATTTTCTATTTTCAGTTATGGGTTTAATTGCAACAGCCATTTTCTCTTTATTAAAGTTAATATTAAGATAATTAATATTGCTATTGTTCATTTACAATTTATAGATGGATTCATTAAGACAGCCAGATAAACATGCCACTAGATTAACCCTGAACAAGATTGTTGACAATTATCTCCATGCAAACATTTTTCAGTCTTACAACCTGTAGACTGTCCAAACTTTTCCGCCCACTGTAGTTGCAAATCGCAGTCAGCAATTAAAAGCCGCAGCAGTTGCACAACCAGATAGATTATTAGCAGACACTCTATTGCTGTGCACCAATCCATTTTCTTAGCTTCGTCTCATAAGTCTCTAACTGTAAATTAAAATATAAATGTAATATTAACTGATTTTTTTTGTAGTTTAGACTTTAGTTATGATTGTGAAACATAAATTTAAGATTTTATACAGACATATGCAATACACTGCAGCGTTTATTTTCATAATAAGGATATAGGCCGAATATATTGAATAAAATGTAGTTCTTCCCTTCTTCTGATGATGATCAAAAGTCAAACCTTTCTCGCCCATTTATTAAATTGAAAATAAACATTAATCTACCTTTAACCCAGTCGCTTCCTGTTGAAAGTGAAAGTAGAAAAGGGAGACTACTAGGTGTGAATGATGAGCGCATTGTGTTAAGAGATACTATTTATTTTGTGCGTAACTGTATGCTGTTTTCATTGGTACACAAAGTGTTGGATGCTGACAAGAAAAGAAAGACAGCATCTCGAAAATCAATAATCGATTAGTACAGCTTGGAGACAGACGATGACGAGGCTGGCGTTATCACGTGACCCTTATTCCACTTCCGCAAAATATGACCTAAATTGAAACCACGTTGTAGACGAAGCCGAAAGGTTTGTTTTTGTTGCTTGTTCTTAATTATTTGTCTTTCTTTTAAATCATTTTTGGTACAGGTAGGTAATTAAAGTGGTGGGAAATGATGACACATATTGCTGTTTAGGTGGTTTGTGTATATTTCGTGGAAACACAAAGGCGTTTCACACTGATTGTGACATATGGATGTTGCTCTTTAATTTCCCGCGGAAAGACGCAATTAAGGATATATGGTGTCATATGTATTTGTTCGTGTTTTAAAACGCACATCAATGATATAAATGAATCCAGGTTCCCACAACAATATATACATTGATGGAAATAGTGACATGATCATTAAATGTTTGTATACATATTATTCTTTTTCTATTCATTGTTGAATGTTGTTTTGTTTCTAGACTAGACAAAATGATAACATATTTTACTCGATTAAATCAAAACCCTAAGAAATGTTAATTTTTCACCCTTTAGGGAATAGGTCCAGGGCCCTTTGGACTGAGAAAAATAGCGTTGTTTGGACATAAATTGGGAAATTGTAAATACTTTGAAATTGAAAATAAAGGTTTTCTCAATATTATCCTTTAGTCACCTGTTTCCATCAATGTAACAATTAATCGACAAGATATGATTACAAATATAAAATTTCTGCAAAATAAAGCGACTCAGCCTTGTCATTATTAACCAATTGCCGATAGAATTCATAGGTTAAAATCGCTTTTGGAGACACTCAATCGACAATTTTAGGAAGTTATTTTGGAAAATATATGCTTTTTGTGATTGGGAATTGGGCAGAATTTCCAGACTTCCTGAAACTTTGTCTGACCTTCAGACATAAACATTCAAGGGCAGATTGCAATTTTTAACTTGTTGGTCCAAATTGTCCGATAACATATTTTCAGGAGGTCCCATGAAATTCAAAGTATTTATAAAACATTGGTGGACTACGCACTTTGGCGAAAATGAAATACTATTGTACTTGCCAATGAATTAAACGGCTTTTGACTGGTCCATAATTGTCTCGTCGAAAATCGGTATTATCCGCCTCTGTTTGATGCAGATTTTTTTTTCAGGAAGTCAACAAATAAATTTTGGTGGTTCCCTGCATCTTCGCAACGAGTCAATAGATGTTTGCGTCAAGCAGGGCTTGGTACATGAAATTGGTCGAGTTAAATTCATGATTATTTACAGGAAAAAAAACATCTGGGGGTTAGATATCAATGATTACAAAAGGATTGTAATGGCAATTTTTTATAACCAGTTGATTTCGTTTTCATTTTCCTTCTTTTGAATTTAGAAATTGAATCCATAATGTGGAAATATTCGAATATCTCAAAGCCTAAAAATCCCCAAAAACATGCAGACGACGATTTGCAAAGCCCTGCTAGCAATTGGAAGAAATACAAGGATAATTGCCCCCCCCCCTTGTAAATTTGTTGAGTCATGGAAGACGAGCATTTCAGGAAAAAAAGATTAATTCAGGAATTTTCTTTGATCTGACAGAGTAACCTAAGGTCTGACAGAAAACTCTGACCAGTCAGACCAAATGTCTGATAGATGGCTGTTTAGTTTTGGGAAGTGTGAATTTCAGCCCCAAATTTGACCCAAAAAACCCTGCCCTCACTGTGTTGTTATTTTTCCAATGATGTTATGACTCAGGATTCTATCAAATGTTGATGAAAAATACATATATGTGTAGTTACTGATGCATCAAAAAATGACAAAAATGGAAGTGTTTATTCAGGGATTGGAATCTTTCTCTTTTCACGCCAAGGTCACTGTTGCTAAAAATAGAAAAACAGCTTCTGGTCAACAACTTGAGTTTGGATGGAGGCGGTGTTATGCAGATTTGTGTCTATTTGTCTTATCTGCTGACATAGCTTGGGATTGCATTTAGAGCCAATCAGGTTGAGGTCAAAGCCATTGTTGCTTAAAATAAAACAATGGTTTCTACTCAAAACTTGTGTTTGAATGGAGGTTATTTTGAAATTCTATGTGTTGGTAGCTGACAACATTGGATTGCACATTTATTTAAGAAATTCAGACTTCAATGTAACCCACTCGACCATCAACCTAGTAAATTGAGGTCGAGTGAAAATTCCAAATAAGAAGACTGAACTGTGCATTTTTTGTGCAAAATATTTACAGAAATGAATCTCTTTAGACTGCTCTTCCTTGAGCGCTCATTGATTAGACCCATATTGAACATTGTTGTAGGTCGATCTCGACAGACGCTTGAACTTATTTTCTTAAACTGCTTGTATAACTAGCCGACAGATTATTCTTTATAATGCTGACTATGATTCTGTTTGCAATAGATGAAGTTTCAATTCAAAATAGCATCGCAAATAGTGAAGAGCATCTTTGGGCATGGTTTACTTCAATTCCGAAAAGGAACTTATCTTCTGCAACATGCAAGTGTATGTATTTTATTTTTGTCATTTGAACATGGACAAACAGTTTTCCTCAAACATGGTGTATTTAAACATACAGTGTTTTTAAGATCTCAACATTAAGCTCATCTCCCATCCAGCTCTATGTGTTAATGTAATATTGAAAACACTTTTATTCTCAATTTTGAAGCATTTGTTAGCAAAACAACAACAACATTAATTTCCCAATTTTAGTCAAAACGCAGCAATTTTTCCCTTTCAGAAGGGACCTGACCACATTCCCAAAATGGTGGAAAAAAACACTGACATAAATGATGGTAGCTGGCTAGTGCTAAAAGACAATTAATGCGAAGACTGTACATTAATAAGTAAAATGTAAAAAAAAAACTGGTTTAATGGCAATTGCCATGTTTCTTCTTCTGCCTAGTCGGGTGAGTCCCCCTGCTAAAATGGTTACCTTCGAAATATCACAATCCTTTTGTCCTTCCTTCTTATATATATTGTGTCAGGTAAAGCATATAAAAACATTTTAAAGAAAACATAATTAATTATTTCTTAAAATTCATAATTGAGAGACATTATTGTACAAATGTAATTTCTCAACTTGGCTAAAATATTTACATGGCCAGTCGCAAACTCTTTTCATATAACAATTCCCTGTCCTTAGGTTAAAACATCAAATTACTGTCACCCACTGGGTAATAATTATCCCCCGCCAAAGGCGGAGGGATATTGTTTTGGCGTTGTCCGTCCCGCACTCTTGTGTCCGGAGCCATATCTTGGAAAAGCTTTGGCGGATTTCATTGAAACTTATTGTTAGTATATGTATATGGATAAGAGGATGATGCACGCCAAATGGCATTGTACACCATCTGTTAATAACGGAGTTATGGCCCTTTGTATATATTCTGTGTCAATGTAGCATGTGGGGTTATACGTCATGTCTGTGTCAAAGCTCTAGTTTGGCGGGTGATATCAATTCAACGAATTTGCTTGTTGTACTTGAAAACGCGGGTCATTTCCTTTACGGATATCATCTATTACCTATGCGAAACATTAATTATCAGTCGACTTCCCGTGTATTGTTTATTGTTGTAAGTCGACTTCACGTGTATTGTTAATTGTTGTTAACACCTTTTGATTGGTGTGAATGATTTCTTTGTGGTACATTTTCATTGGTTGCCCGAATGTGGGACGGCCAACGAATCATTTGAATAGGTATTATAGTTCAGTTAGTTACTAGAAGGTGAGACAGTCGGACGGAAAAATAAGAACGTCCGAGTCATGTAACCATTAACTGATAAACTGTATCTTATATAAGTTAGTACGCACTATACGAGCAGACGTGTAATTTCATGATTTATAATTATCACGCTTGAAGCCCATTTTGGGTTTCGCTAGTATATTGTTGCCTATGATATTACTGGACATTGGAAAGTGTTTGTTAAGTTAAGAAACCAAAATCAGGGCCGTCGTGGGCCGTCGGCCGGTCAGGCTAAAGCCTGACCACTTTTTGACAAAAAAAGAAAAAAAAAGAAGGCTGAGCTAGGAGATGAATTGCTTAATTAATCTCCTCTGGATCAGACATATTTAACCATGCTCCATTTTTTATTTTTTTTTAAAGGCCGACTTTCAATACAAAACTGATGCTGTTGCAAAAGTGATAAAATCCCGGTAGTTCTATCCGTTTTCTAATTTCGTTGTTTTCCGATGGTACAAACGAGCCACCGTACACTCCATTTGTCCCGGATGTTAACACTGTAAGATGCAGACGAATTATTTTCCAAGAAATGAGGAAAGACATCAAAGTGAGAAAAATGATAACCATCGCTATGTTGCAATAATAAAAATACACGAAAAATGCTATAAGCCCTTCGTTCACATCTTGAAGGAAATGAAAAGTCCAAGAAACTCAAACTTATAGCTGAACCTAAAAAATGCAATATTGTACCGTTACGGCAATGCTTGTGCAGATGTTGATTTCTGCCTGACGTTCAATTGAANGAACGGCAGACATGCTTGACTGTGCATGTAAATATGGTCATACTCATTATAGATCTTAAATCAAAGAAAACAGACCATGAATAACCTTTAATGATTTAGAAAGAATACGTACTACTTCATATCATGGTGATATTACACTCTTTTAAACAGAACGGCAGACATGCTTGACTGTGCATGTCATCCTACTTCAAAGAAGTAGTGAGAGAACCTGTCTTAAACAGGCACTCTGTCCAACTATGCATGTTGTAAATATGCATATAAATAAAGATTATATAAAACAAAATGACGGACAGCAGATCTGCAAGGATAACATGTCAAAATGATTGCTAACAGAACAGGACAACTTCAACAACATCATGCAAAGTCACTACAAACTAGGCGTCTCATTTTAATAAGAGCTTTTTTCAGATGCTTCTATCTAGATCATGAGAGCACCCCACTGTTATTTACTAGCGCCCAATGAGCAACTCCTATTTTCTGCTTTTCATTTTCCAATAATTTCGGCTCTGATCAATTTTGCTATGCAGCATTTTCTGGCCTGCTCTCTTATTTGATAACCAGACTCAGCGTTACATTATTGAATCCTCAAATAGTGGTTGCTAAGTAACCTGGCAATACAAGCTTTTGGTTGCTATGGTAATGTCCCAACAGTCGATTTTTCATGAATAAGGAGCGTTGAAGTTGTTGCTGATAAATTGGGATCGCTTCAGAATTACTAATGTACATGTACCAGAATTGTCCTGTGTTTCTAGCCCTCAAATTTGTATTGCTGGTTTCCTAGTTTTGTTTCCATTGGCAACTTACTGCTGATACTTAGGCAAATTGCTGTGCCAGTACAATAAATTTATTCTTATCAATTTCTGGAATATGCTTGAATATGTTCGATTGATATGACATTTGACAAACATTCCAGGAAGTTCAATGCCAATTTATTTTCAATTTAATAATGTTTGATTTAATTACAATAAGGAATGTCATTCCATTTAATTTCTTGATAATTAATTTTGAATTGAAGAAATATGTTTTTGAGCATTGCAAAAAATACAGTCACCTTCCGAAAATTAAACAAATTAGTGACTGAAGTATACAAATTACCAATACATATTTCTATGATATTTCATTTTGTCAACTCGGATAATAAAAATAATTGTTTTCAAATCTTGCTCTCATACAGGAACAGTTCATAGCCCCAGACATTTTGTCTTATGAACTCGTCATTATGTTGTACCCTTGAAAAACATTTAAGGGTCATAGTATGTGTGACACCCATGCATTTTTCTTTTTAACTTTAATAAGCCTATTATATGCAAGCTGAGGTACTCATTCGGTAAAAAAAAGTTTGATCCAACAGGTTTTATACTTGTCAAATTGTGTAAATTTACATTGAATAATAGATTTTTCCGTAATAAAAACATAAACTCTTTTGTTAAATGTTGATTTAATTTAATTCTAACTTTCTAAAATGTGAATCAAAGCTACCACTGCTGTGGGATAATTGGTTTTTGTTAAGAGAAAATAAAAAATATTGTATTCATTTTTTTGTTATGTTTACTTTTTTTAAGTGATAAAAAGGTGTATTCATTAATTGGTAAAAATAGAAACTCGAAACAAAATATAAAAGATATAAAAATCAAACAGTAAAACAGTTTACAGATTTAAACCTTATATTTTCCCAATTGTGTTTATTGCAATTTTCTGATTCTGTCACTTTTATTTAAACTGTAACTTAAGAAGATTGCATTGATTGATGGGAAAGCCGATTAACTCGTTTTGATAGAAATCTTGACAGCAGCTGGTTGTGTTATGTTATTCCGTTACCATGACTATAATTTGTATTTAAATGAGGGGAAGTGTCATGTCGTGCAATGGTTGATTTGAGTCCTGACTTTGTACCGGCTGTTACACGCTTCGTGATCAGTAACAAATTACAATGTGTACAGTTACCATGACTACGTGACAGCTATTGGTTAAGATGGATTTCGTGAAAACCTTGCTTTTGCCCTGGGGCTTGCACATCTGAAGAATGACAGTAACCTATGTGTAGATAGTGTATACAAGCCAAGTGCCTGTCATGAGTATCTTATTCTTAAATTAACCTGCTTGTAAAACACTAGAGATCATTTAAACGGAGATTTTGGACGCTGCAAGTAAGTTGATTTTAAATAAGATCTAATGCTCATATGTTGATAATTTCATTTGAGTTTTTTAAATGCATGCAATGTTCGATCAGGGATATGATTTTTCCTTTTTTCAACTGATTTACTCCTTCTTCTTGTGACTAAATTTCTAAACAAATATTTTTTGACATAACATGATCTATTTAAAGATAGAGAGTTTTGGTGAACCTAGTAAGGGAGCAAGGGTATTGCCAAACCTTAAGGTGTTTCCAAATAAGCACTCCTGTGTTATAAATTGGTGGTTATTAATATAAAGAAACATTGTCTTAAACTATCATTTTGGACTCCTGTAAAATGCATTGAATTTGGTAAATTTGTACCCATATACAGTACCAGTAAATTTAATTGATACAATTTTGCTGAATCTTGTCACTGGAGAGGATGTGCCTTCCATTGTAACGTATGCACAAACATGACTCGGAGGATGTTTGTAACATTTGACTTTGAATGAGGGTTACTGGTTCAATCTTGATATATAATCTAAATTAACATAGTGTAAATTCTAAATCTGAGGCAAAAAAGGTGGCCAAAGGTACTGCATAATTAATGATGGTTTACAATGTGCAATAAATCCTTATAATTGGGACATACAATAGCTGTATAACTCGTAAGATTCATAGTGGTGGGGGCTTTAAACGTAAATAATTGCAATATATATGCATGTATGATAGTAACATAGCCCATGTAAGTTTGTAAACGTTTATAAAAATGTATGATATTTTCAAAGCAACTTGAGGATATAATATTTGAAGGCCATTAACACTAATCTGCAAACTTAACAAATAAAGGACCCCTATAGTGTTGTGTGTTGAATGACCCAAGGATGTCCTATAAATATCAGTAGGCATTTACAAGGGCTAATGATAATATACAAGAATTCTGTCATATCTGAAGATGTCGCCTGTCCAAACACACTTGCATAGAGATTCTGGTATCAACACTTAGATAGAACATTTCAACATGAAAAATAGACAGTAAGAACTGAGGCAGTTTTAGGCAAAATTGTGATTGGTAATAATAATGTTGAATTGTGTCTTGAATATGTTAAACCAAATTATAAAAGAGTTGGATGTTGTCTATTAGGGGTTCAATGATATACCTGTGTATCGGTATGCCATGGTACATTCAAACAATATATCATAATATTATAGCAGTAGGTTTTTTCTTAATCACAATATTAATAAAATATTGAAAAAAATCACAAGACTTTCAGATGCCTACCACTTTGGGGTTTGATGCTCAGAAATTTTGTTTTACTAGAATGTAACGCTACATAATTGACATGCATGCTCGAACATTTGGGTTGAGGTCAGGATGCATCAAAATTGTATTGTCTACCTTTGTAATAGTATGCACATTTATTGATGGAATTAATTTAAAAACATTAGATCATATTGTAAGGGTGAAATTGATATGTTTTTGCACATGTACAGTAGAAGTTCAGTAATTGAGATTAGAAGAAGAATGAAGGACATCTTGATCATCAGTCAGTAAAGTTTGTTGATTAATTGCTCGAAGTTTGCTGTTTTCTAAATATTGAGAAATTAAAATAGTGTTGCTTTTTATGCTACACCTTTATTTAAGATAATTATAATGACAACTGGTGGGAAAGAAATCAAAATGTGTAAGAAGAGAAACTGAAAGTGAAAGTACAAAAGCAAAGAATAACGTTACAATTTACCTAAAATATCTTTTGATATGGAATAATCAATTCAGACACTTCTTTGTAGATTTTGTGAGTAAAGGCGCTATAAGTTCTATAAATTATACTTATTTTAGTAGCACTTTAATTTGAATAGATATTAAATTTGAATAGGTATTGAATATGTTCAAAGTTCATTGTAGCAATGGAATTGATATTATTACGCAATATATATTTTCCATCTAGATTCATTATGTTCAGATACATTTATTTCTGTTATCTATTAGAATGATACTTCAGAAAAAGCCACATATAAACTGTAATATTATTTTTTGTCCCCTACCGGTTTCACCGGAGGGGACTTATGGTTTGCGCTTTGTCTGTCTGTCTGTCTTGTCAGTCATGCAGTCTGTCTGTCAGTCAGTCTGTCACACTTTTCTGGATCCTGCGATAACTTTAAAAGTTCCGCATATTTTTTCATGAAACTTGAAACATGGATAGATGGCAATATGGACATTATGCACGTCAATTCATTTTGTTCCTACATAAAATATTCTGGTTGCTATGGCAACAAATATATATATATATTTTTTTTTAATGACATTGGTGGAGCTGGTAGGGGACATAATTGCTTGGCAATAGTCTTGTTTAATTAGCATTTGGCATTAAGACATTTAAATAATCTGTTTATATGGATAGTCCAATGCAAGTACCTCTTAACTGTTTTGTGCAAACAACTTATAGATGTTAAACATGTAAACTATCAGTGTTCCAGTTCTTGTCATACTGTATTCATTGTATTAACTGTATCACAATATATATTCAATACTGATTAGGCGTATTATTGCAGCCCTATTGTTTATACATTTTGCTGCAATGCACAATATTGGGAAATTATCAGAAATTTTCAGAGAGCCTTGCTGAAATGTATATGTCTGAACTTTTTGCTACAATGCCCTCTCATATTTAGCAAGATGCTATTAAGCTTTAATTTTCTGTTTCAACTTGGCTACTTGAAAAGGGTTTGAAACAGAAGGCAGCTGCATGGTTAGTTAAGTTGTAATCAGTATCCGATAAGATTAAACAAGGCCTGTGAAATCCAAGCCAGGGCGGTGAATGTGCGATTAGCATAACTTACCACCAATCTGGTATTGGTATGGTACCACCACTGTTTACCCTTACAGTAGCACTAGTTTGAAAATGTCAACTCCTAAATTGACATTTTGGCTTCTGTAACTTGTAGATGACATTTTATGGTAACTGAACAAAAGAGCTGTTGATACATTGAAATTGATGACATTTAATGTGAAATGGAAAACATGGTCTGCAAACAACAATTGTTTTAAAGGGGCCGTCCAACAGATAAAGCGTCGTGTGACGCGAAACTATATTTTGGGAAACTACCAGGATTAGTTATATAGCTAAGAAAATACATCCGCTCTAAGTGTGAGCGTGGATGGTCGAGTGGTCTAGGCGGGAGACTTTTTACTCCAGGACTCCAGGGGTCAGTGGTTCAAGCCCTGTTGATGGTTACTTTTTTTCCTTTTTAGGCCCTGGTAGGGTGGCATATAGTGATCGCACTGTCAGTCTGTCCGTCCGTCTGTCCTTCTGAAATTCCGTCACACTTTCGTTTAGGTTTTGAAAAATGGTCATAACTTTTGCAATATTGATCATAGCAACTTGATATTTGGCATGCATGTGTATCTCATGGAGCTGCACATTTTGAGTGGTGAAAGGTCAGGGTCATCCTTAAAGGTCAAAGATAAAAAAAAATCCAAAAAAAAATGTGTTTCTGACAAACACATCTCTTGTTTTAAAGAATGTTTATTTATTCATTGAAGAATACATAATATGCTTTTCTACAATCTGCTGTTACC